>JAKSZT010054473.1:3174966-3348193 GCA_026826555.1 Tolypeutes matacus | reverse complement strand
CGGCTGTGGCTCAATCAGTAGGGCTCCCATTTACCATATGGGAGGCCGTGGGTTCGGTTCCCGGGGCCTCCTGGTGAGGGCAAGCCTGCCCGCACGGCGTGGTTAGCTGACCCAGCGAGCACAAGCAGCAAGGGGGGGATAAATGAATAAATAAATAAAATCTTAAAAAAAAAAAAAAAAAAAAAAAAGGGTCATGGGGTCAGCAAAACTCAACCCGGAGGTGGTGGTATGCCTATCCCTGAGATTAGTATGTCTTCTCATAGTCTTCTCCAATATAATCTCTTTGCTTGGAGAGCTATGGCGTGGTAGACTCTCAGTCTTTCAGTGGAAAGAGCGTCTCTCCATGCAGCATCTTAGATATGAATTGATAACATCAATTAGAGTTGGTCAGAGATGTGACAATTTGATTGTATTACATATTGAACCATGAAACATAGATCCTTAAGATAAGCTAGCTTTAGGAACTTTTCTGAGAATGCAGCTACCTTTTGTTGAAAAAATACTTGCCAGTAATCCTTTCACACTTGATGGGTTGAAACCTTTCAGTGCATAGCTTTTGACCAGTCTTTGGAGGTCATGTTATACCTCAAGTCAATGACTTCAAAATTGTGATCCAAAGACCCTTGGAAATCCCCATGATCAACACTATTTTAATAAAAATACCAAAAGTTTATCTTCCTTTCTCATATGTTGATATTTAGGCTGATTGTGCAAAAGCAATTTTGGTAAAGCTGCTGGCAATACTAGAGAGGGTAGGAATGTCATAATTTTATTGTAGATAGTTAAACTATATTGAAGTAATTTATTATATCTTGGAGATTGATCATGATAACTTAAAGATGTTGTGATAGTTAAGTACATGTGTCAACTTGGCCAGGTTTTGGTAGCCAGTTGTTTGGTCAGGTAAGCAGTGGTCTGATTGTTTTTGTGAGGACATTTTCAGGGACTTAAATCATCAGTTAGTTGATTATATCTATGGCTGATTACATCTACAATCAACCGAGGAGATTGCTTCCCACGATGAGAGAAGTCTCATCCAATCAGCTGAAAGCTTTAAAAGGAGAAGAGATGATTTTAGCAGTCAGAAGAGAGAATATCCATCTCTACTTCAGCCAGCCATCCTGGGAAATTCAACAAAAACTGTCTATCATCAGATTTTCCAGCTTGCTGCCTGCCCAACAGACTTCGTATTTGCCCATCCCCACAGTCACATGATACAGTTCTTAAAAAATCTCATAATATTTACAGATATCTCCTGTCTGTTCTGTTTCCCTAGAGAATCCTGACAAATACAGATATCTTACAATAAACCCTAAAACAACCACTAAAATAAATTAATAGATAAAAAGACTTAAAACTAATAAGTTAACAATTAGAGAAAATAGAACCCTATAAAAACAATCCAAAAGAGGCAGCAAAAGAAGAACCAGGAGAGGATAAAGATTTGATGTAACATATAAAACACATAGGAACATGATAAATTTAAACCAGACTGTGTCAATTAACAACTAACTGTCTAAATTGCTCAATTTAAAGGCAGAGATTTTCAGATTAATAAAATAGCAAGAACAAACTATGGACTGTTTACACAAAATGCACTTTAAATCTAAAGGCACAAATAAGGTAAAAGTATCATAAAATAAATACCATGGCAACATTATTCAAAAGAAAGTTGGATTAGCTTTATTTAATATGAGTAAATTTCAGGTCAATAGATATTATCAGGGTTTAAAAACATTCACTTCATAAAAATGAATGAGTAAATTCACAAAGAGGACATAAAGGCCCTAACTGTTTAGACACTTAATAACAAGGCTTCAAAATAAATAATGCAAAAACTTGTAGAATTTCAAGGAAAAATAGACAAATCTTTAATTATAGTTGGAGATTTATAATGAACTCTTTTAAAAAATGGTAGTACATATAGACAGAAAATCAGCAAGGATATCGTAAATTTGAAGAAAACTATCACCAACTGTACCTAATTAAACATTTGTAGAATATTATACTCCAAAACGTCAGATTAAACATTTTTTTCAAGGGTGTACCAGATAAATCAGGCACTAGTTTATCAAACAGGCCGATAAATTATAAATTATTTAATTAATACAAAATATGTCCTATGTGCAGAATATGAACAAATTAGAAATCAATAACAGAAAGATCTCTGGAAAATCTCCAAATACTGGAAGCAAAATAATACATTTCTAAATAAATCTTTTGGATAAAGGTGAAAGCTAAGGGGAAATTAAAATGTTTTTTAAGCTGAATAATAGTTTCCTGGATGCGTGCCAAAGACATGAGATCTCTGGGTCACAGATAATGGACTTTATTACTCATAGCACAGAGAGCAGATGACCTTCATGTTTGCTCCTATTCTCCAGATGGAAGCCTACTCTAACTCCTGTTAAATTACCTGGATATTTATCACTTGCACAGGTTGGTACTAGGAAAGGGATATTGAAAATAGGATTCCTAATGCCCCCAAAATGAGATTCCCATTGGAACCTCCAGAAAGTTTAATTGTGATACTGCTTTCCATTGTTAATTGCATTCATATAAAATGAAACCTGTATCAGGAGAAACATTCTATGTCAGACTACAGAAGGATGGCTGGCACTTTTATACTGTGGCTTACTACTTTTCTTCCAAATCAGTAGACCTAGTCTGAGAAAATAGGGAAAGGGTGGTAGGAAACAATTTCCACTGGATCCTTGCATTTCTGCATATCTTGCAAGCAAGACACTGACTGCTTTTTGTTCCTAAATTATCTTTATAGGATGTTATCATTGCAAATATAACATCCTTGTAAGATAAAGATAGTATTTTTTAAAGATAAAAATAGTATTTTCCTCCAGAGGAGAGAACAGGTATGCTTACTGTCCATTATAAAAGATAGGGATTCCCTGATCTCAGGATCCCTTTCTGTAATGGAACTCACTTTATGTGCAGATGTTATTTGGTCCTCTTCACATTATTCTGTGGGAATTGGGGGCTGGGAACAAGCATAAAAAAGCTGATATTCTAGCTATGGCCATTGCCATTAAAAATATCCTGCTTTTTGTCTTTGACCCAGAAGTCCCTGACTTCTACCAGCAATCCCTGAAACTATGGCAGGCTTACTTGTTAGCTTGTAAGGAGGAAAATAGTTGTAACCTTTGGCAAGAACTCTGTGCTGAGTAAGAAGACCTATGAAGTTAGGGCTCTGATTGAAATATATGTATATATGAGTCAAAAATTTTTTACCTTAGGTATTAGCAAAAGGTAAACCCCAAAATAAAATTATTAGCTGTCTACACTTTGAAAAGTGTGTCATTGCCAGAAAAACAGGTTGAAGAGGAAAACCTAAGCCTAGGGAAGAAGGTCTTATAAGGTTTTAACCTATTACAGCCTTCTCTGAGTCCATGTAACCACAGCATAAAGGAAGTAGACTTTATGAGATTTTACTGACACCAACTGGGAAATACTTCTAATTGCTCATCTCAGAAGTATCTCTGAAAGAAAATGAAAAACAGAGACTTCCTTCCAGCAGGAAAAACCAAGACAGTAATTTGTTGAACCGGTAAAATCACATCACAAATGGTGAAACGAGTTAACAAAAGATGTCCATTATATTTTCTCTCGTTGTAGTAGCATTTTCTTTGTTTTCATTCCTTGATCAGCATTATTCAGAATATGCTCTGGAGCAGTGAACAATTTTGGGTGTCTTTTATCCCCCTCTGCATGTAGGATGTGTTAGAGTTGTATACGTTTAACATTTGGGCTGATGTTAAATTAGCTTCTGAAGGGCTACATCTGTATATGTTCTAGACCTGACTAGGGGAATAATGTATACTACAGAGAACATAGATTAGAAGAAAGGATCCCTATTTAGCAAATCTGGATGACAGTAGTTTTAGCAGATTTATGAGAGCAACTTGGGAAACAATGATTACATAGCTGGGAAGCTGAGAAACATGACTTGAACTGGACAATGATGTTTATACACTTGTCCATGATTGAGTTAGAATAATTACATCATTCACATCAGCCACCATGTTCTTTTTCCAAATAGAAACAACTGTGTATTCTGCAGTTGGGTACCTGTCACATGCTTGATCAATCAAAATTCTTTCCTAGGGATTTTGGAACTAGAACTAGTGGTTCTAGATTATAAATTATAAACTCTCGACAGTAGGTATTTAGCTTGCCTTGTGGATGAGGGAAGTGGAAGATACCTGACTGGAGTTAAAGGAAGAGAGAAGAATGAAGAGAAGAAGAAAATTAAGAGACAGAAGGATTCTGATTGAGTTTATATCCTTGGTTAAGGGGTTTTTGATGCCCATCTGCATTTTTGTCCACTGAATTTATAACCCCATATTTTACACTACTACCCCCACTTTGCCCCCTTAAATTAATTGAGTTTGGATTTTATCATTAACATCCATGTAACCATATATCAACTCATTTAAACCTAACACAGTGCCATTAGTTTGGCACTATTATTTCTTATATTTGTACAAACCCATGCAAATATATTGTAAGTGAAGTTTGTCAATCCTCTTGTACTAGTTTTACAGAACTATGCTTAACTCTTCAGAACAGAAATAGAAAGAGAGTAAAAGCATATTGCTAAACGGTTCATTTGTCACTAAAAATTTGAAACATAAAGTCTAAACTGATCCTTTTTGCATGGGAACCTTGAGACTTCTACAAAATTGTCATATAGTTAATATTACTAGGACAAAATCTTTTGCCATTGATCAAAATGGAACATAGAAATATAAAATGAAGGTCTTCAATGAAGGTCAAACATTGAGGGAGAGTGCTATGGACACATTGTGGGAAGAATCTGTAAACAGATATGTGGGGAAGGCGGTAGGATAAGGAGGATCAGGGAAAAGTAGGTAGAATAATAGAGATGATGGACTATAGAACTTTACAAACCTCTAAAATGTCCACCCATTCACTATTGGAAGACTATTAACATTTCATAGGCTAGAATCTTTTTTAAGAATAGATTTACGTGCTCAATGGAATAATTTATTTTCAGACATTTTTCCTATTCTGCCCTACCCCATCTCTTCAAGGTATATTCTAGCGTATTACTATCTTAAATTTGCCATCTAACTGAAGAAATGGAAATATTTCAATCTAGAGATGTTATTAAAACTAAAAAAAAAAAAAAAAAAAAAAACGGCAGGATAAAGATAGCATTTTCAAAAAAGAGTGCCATGTGCAAAGCACTAAGAAAGACATATGTAACCACATTATTTCAGTAGGAAAAAAGCCTTAGTTATATTATGTAAATTTATTATATGTCATTCAATGCTGATTTATTGTAGCAATCAACTGTTGCTCAGGATAATGTGACAATTTATATTTTCTTAAAACACATTAACTGGCAGTGGAAGACAATTCTCAGAAGCATATTGAATGAGATCTTAAGAATCAATTGTGAGATTAAATATTTGTTATGGAAAATGTGTATATAGCTCTTATTTGTATATATATTTACTTATGTAAAACATATGAAGATGATTGTATGTAGGCCTACCTAAGCACACTTGAAAATTTTTTGAATTATTTTTTATAAGATACATTCATGAAGTTCTCCCTTAGGCTCACATATTTAGGGAGAGCTGGCATAGCTAGAAAATGAAAGAACAGGATAAGTAGCAAAGAGGATTACATTCAATGTGCATGTAAGTCAGATAAATTTGTTTTTAGAATCCACTCTCATAAGTAATATTCCTTGACATCATCATCATTTTATTCTCCTACTCAGTATATTAGAATCAACTTTGTCATTTTTTTTTTTCATTTATGCTTTCCCCTATTTGCTGTTTCCTATTTCCCATTTCCTTTCATTTCGCAGCTTTCACCAGTATCATTAGGTTACCTAGTTATTTTTTTTCTAACCACGCATCTCCACAATTGCTACCATAGTCAAAGCTCTCAATACTATACAAGTAGGCAATTATTTTAGCTCTAACTAGTACCCATGTTGCCAAACTCTCTTCTTTTCCAAATCTGGCCTTCAGCTTACCTTTTGAGATGTATGCCCTATGGCTTCTTCCTCAGTATATTTGTAAACTTGATATGCATGACAAATTATTTAACCTTTCTATGTTTCAACTTCTTCATCCATAAAATAAATATTATAGTAACATTAATCTCATGGGTGAACTGCGAAGATTAAATGAGTTAATATGTATTATGACCTTAATAGAGATTTAGACATCATAAATGATAAATGATATTCAGAATTATTAATCATAATTTCATGTCTATTCATTATTTGTAAATACCATAAGTGTCTTTACACATTTCTTTATCCATTTTTGCATTCCTAAATTTTCTGAAGTGACCAAAGATTATTTTTGCTGTAACTTGCTATAATTAGTTATTATGCTTTAGATCTATTTCAAACAATTATTAACACACTATTATTTTATTTATTCATTTTATAGATGAAAAAATGAGACAAACAGAAAATTAGAGTTGCCAAATTATGTGTTCAAAGTTACATGTGTAGGAATTCACTCAAGGAAGACTGGAAATTTACAAGGTCTATATCTAAAGCCTATGTTTTTTTTTTTACTATGCCATTTGGCTTTACCAAAGTTGGGCAGGAGGAGAAAAAATAAAACAAATGTAAGCTTAAAACTAGGGCTAACAATTATGCCATCTGTGAAATTTAAAATTCATATATTTTATTCTCAAATGTATCTTTTAAACTCAGTGTTGAAATATTTCCAGACTTTTTTTAAAGAAAGTCTTGTAATGTCATATTCCCACTATCATCTCAATGCCTTTCAGCAGTGCCACCCTCCCTTCTCTATTCTTTTCAAATTAGATTACATGGAAAATAATTATAATTACTCTAATGAAAATGCTATGAACTATTTCAACTCTCATGGTCAAACCCAAGCCCCAGATAAAATTTTTATCTTCTCTGGGCCTGCAAATAAAAAGCTCATGAATGCTGGCAAAAAAATCATATACATGGCCAAAATACTTTCATTTTAAAATTTGTGATATCATACTTAAAGGGACACTCCACTTTGCTAACACTGCCACTACACTTTTCTCTCAGCACCCTATCCAATATCTGCAAACTTGAGTCTCTCTAAGTTAACCCCTTCCCTTTTCACTGCTTTGCTTCATATTATGGCAGTTAAGAATGTACTTCTAACTGCGGTGACCTCTCTGCTCTACATATTTATCTTTTCCCTTAGACCAAAGGGATAGTTGGATATGTTCTTCTCAAGGTGGTGGCAAAGACTCAAGAGGACAACTAGAAAAACACAAGTCCCCTTATGGTCTAGGCTCAGAAAGAGCCTACTAGTTCTGCCCAAATTCAATTGACCAATACAATCCACATGACCAAGCCCAAAGTAAAGTGGAAGGGAGCACAGTCACCCCACACCTGAGCCACCACCAGGTGTGATGCAGGAAAGGGTAAAGACATGGGGCCAATAGTTCAACCTATTAAATATGGGTATTTAACAGGATTTAATTTTAGATTTACTAGAAAAAGTTTGTTGCAGTGGCTACAGGAAAAAGCTCAATCTAGAAGATTACAGTATTTCATAGTACATTTTCAAGAGATTAGTCCATTTTTAATAATCAATTAAATGCTATGCCCCATACCTGACTCATGATATATTTTTTTACAATTTTTTATGCATATTTTTTCAATGAGATGAATCAATTGGGCTTTAAACTATTTTCCAGGTTTGATTCCCTACCTCAGTATACTATAAGCAAATCTTGGTAAGAAAAAAAATAGTGATATTCAGATATTGAATAATGTAAATCTAACTTCATTGCATTATGCTGTTAATGTACCTATTTAAATAGCTATGGGGCATTAATCATTTCAGTCTGAAGCAGTAGATGGGGAAAAAGATTTCAACAGGAATTCTTTACCAAAACAAGCACCATGGCCTAACTTTTTTCTTCTTTGGTTAACCTGGATGAAACTGCTTTCCTTTCCATTGATTTTTATCTGCGAATAGCCATTTCTTACTACAAAGTCAGATTTAAAGGCTAATGTAGCTAAGGTTACTCCTTAGATGTTACTCCTCCTTCCCAAATTAATGCTCAGGAACAAAGTCTCAACAAAATCCTTACAGGGAAGTGGATATGGCTGGGAAGGGGATGTGGCTCAATCGATAGGGCTCCCGTTTACCATATGGAATCGAAACTGGGGCCTCCTGGTGAAGGCAAGCCAGCCCGTGCAGCTCGGTGAGCTGACACAGCAGGACAACCCAACAAAAGGAGACAGGCAGACACAGAAAAATGCACAGCAAATGGACACAGCGAGCACAAGCAGCAAGGGGGGGTGGAATTAATTAATTAAAAAAAAAAATCTTAAAAAAAAAAAAATCCTTACAGTATATGTAACAAAGAATACCAGAAAGAGTGAATACTAAGGAAAGTTATTGTTGTTACTTTTCATTCTATAATGATTTTATCTGGTTATTTTATTTTAAAATAGTTGAAAACAATAAGCCACCTATATTGTTATTTCCTCTACTGGCCTTTTATTTTTATAATTTTATCCATTAAGAAACCTAAATTGAGAAAATATTTTTAAATTTACATTCATAACAAGCATTCTCTTTGTCCCCAGTTTATTTTCTCTACATTATAAAATGAACCTGGAATAAAACTCACATCTATCTAATTTTAATCTCCTGAGGATTAGAAGAAACTAAACAGTTGAGGCTGCCCTAGAAGCAGACAAAGAGAAAAATAGCAGATTCAAAGAGGATGTCTTCGAAGCAGAGAGAAGAAAGAATTTTAGCAAAAGCCTATTTTTAGAACATGGAAGAATTACATCATACTTTGCTAAGATAGAATAAAGACATGGAAAATAAAGAAAAAAGTAATTATTTTATATATTCTGAATTTTGCTAACGTCACTGATAAAATTTGACCAAATGCCAAAAAAAGTTAGCATTCTGGGAAGAACATTTTTATATCAATCCCACAAATACATGCTGGGCCATTTGCACCATCTGCTGTATAAGCTTTTGCAAAGTGAAGGACAATAGACACTTCTGGACCTCCGTGTTAAAATGCAATTCAAGGGGATATACCTTATCAAAGAGTCAGAGACCAAAACAAATAGAGTGGAAAGAAGGTTACAGTTCTGAATATGAAAGAAAAAAACTAAAGCTGAATCTTTTTACCATACCTTGTCTTCAATGCATTGAGAAATATTTATATAGAAATGTAACATTCTTTCCTGATATCAAGTGAAATAAATCTTCATCAAACTATTCTTGGGAATAAAAAATATATTTAAAAATATTGTTGAGCCACATTCATTAATTACATGTTATTAATATTAATAATATTTCCACATTGCAGGGAATGAAAACTGATAAAAAATTTGTGTTAATTTAATATTTGTAGAAAACAATCAGTTAAAATGTCACACTGTTACTTTATAAAATATGTGCTATGTTCTATAAACACAGACATTTTGTTTTCAAATTATTTGTGGGGTGAGTCTAAGGATGATTTTGATCATTGTGGGGCGATAATATTCTAGTTTTAGATGACTGTCACTCTTTTAATGAACTGAATGTTGTTTTTTAGGAATAAGTCAAGTTCTATGTTGGTAAATGATACACACCTCTCCTTCAGAAGGAAGAAGACTCATTGTTTTTTTTTCTCTTCCAGGAAAGTGTTTTTCCTTTGACTAGTCCTCAGCTAACCTCAGTCTGTGACTGTGAAACTCATTATTTGAACGAGTTACAGGATACCTGAGAAAATTGGTCAATTCTTACTCTGGTCTCATTATTTACAATGTTCTCACACTTAACTGGAAATTAATTTCTTCAATTGTTTATTTAGCTTTTTTAATTTAAGAAAATAAAGTAAATATGAATTCTTTGGCCATATAATAAAAAGCATAAAACGATTGCAATAATTTGTGTCAAAGCATTCTTGCTTTCAGCATCCAGTTATTTGTATTCCCTGTTTTAATCATTCTATAAACTACTTACAACTTTGTTTATTTTTAACTTCGAATATTTGTAAAGGCAAACATGTATTTATTTTCAGAAAAAAATTTAAATTATGGAATTTTCACACATTTGAAAATAGTTCTGTAGGAATAAAGAACAGAAGGACACAGAATTGTTGAACAATTAGTATTTGCAACTCAGAGAGATTTATTGAACAGATAATATGTTCCAAGTTCTGTGATCTCTCAGAATAAGCATGATTTCTCCTTTTTAGTATTTCCCGATGTAGTAACATAATCCATCCATAACTTATAAAATTTTTTTTTAAAAATCACAGAAGGCCAAGATTTGAGCTTTAATGGGATATGAAGTAAATAGAATTATAGGCAAATCCATTGTAATGGCCATCTAGGTAGTGTAGTGTGATGTAAAAAGCATGGAGTTCCACTCCAAGCTCTCCCATTATAAATTGGGTGGCCATAAGTAAGAATAATAAGGTTTTTGAACCTCTGTATCCTTATTTGCAAAATGATTCAAATAGTTCTAATGTTATAAGTTAGGGGGAAGTGTAAGGGTGTTAATATATATAATCCAATATCTTTTGCCTCAACAGCTCCTTTTCATGTTACACCAAACCATTGTAATTCCCACCTGCCATACTCTGAAGTGGTTACTTTTTTCTTCAGGTGGCCAACTCATTTCTCCCAGAAACTTCCCATTTAATATTGAAAGTCCCATGTCCATGGAATCTCCTCAGCCCTGAGAAAAATAGAATGACTGGTCACGCTATTTTTTATGGCTACTAAAATTCTGGCTCACAGTCAATGATGTTCCTGGTATTCATACACTTGTGTAGTCCTCACTGAATCTGGGCTGGCAATTGCCTTGATTCACCAGTGGAAGCCAGGTAAAGATATGATCTCAGAGTTTTAATTGAGTCCTTTAGAGGCTGCAGCATTTGGATATGTGTTTTCTGGAAGCCCTCAACTGCCATGCAAGAAGTCTGGTTTTACCCTGCTGGAGAAATTACATTGGGAGACATGGTGTTCTAGTTGAGCTTCCAAATGACTCCAGGCTGAGCCACAATTTGACAGTAAGGAGCTAAGAAATCTCAAGAGAGATCAATAGAAGGACTGCTCAGACAAGCCCAATCAACTCCCAGAAGTGTTAAAAATAATGGTCATTTTAAGCCACTAAATTGAGGGATTTTTTTATTATGCAGCAACAGATTACTGAAAAACTCAACAGAAGATCACCTCACTTCCCCGCAAACCACCTATTGCAATTCTCCTGTAGCATTGCCTGTTATTTCTTCTTTTGTACTAGCTTCCACACTGACTTGAAACCAACTGCCTATAGACAGTGTTAAACAAACAAAAAACAGAACTTTGCTGTTGTTTGTTGATATTGTTGCAGAAGACATATCATTGACATGGACCAACTTGAAAATAAAATATAAGATAGCCCGGGCTTGAGGTGCCAGAACAGATACAGAACTTTAAGCAGTGCCAGAGAGAATGCTCATTGGGTACAGGAATATGTGGGAACTGGAAGCTATGTGGCTTGGTTTATGTCAAATCTTTTCACCTACCTATCTCATAGCTCAATCCAACATGTCCAATGGGAAATGGTTACCACACCATACATATTATGCTTGCTTTAATTTTCCTCCAAATTCGTTCATCCATTAAGCCTTTAACACTCTTCATGAGTAACAAAAATATGTAACAAAAATAAATATCCTAAGCATAATGAAGAAAGGAAATAATATGAACATGTAACTGTAGCTGAATAAGGACTCCTTAGCCAACTATGTGTTCATCCTCATGTCCAGAACCTGTTACCACATATGGCATGACAGACTTTGCATATGTGGTTAAGTCAAGGATCTTGAAATAGGAAGATAACCCTGGATTATACAGGTGGGTTCAATGGAATCACAATGGTCCTTACAAAAGGGATGCAGGAGTCAGAGTCAGAGAAGAAGGTGATATGAAGATGGACTGCAGTGATGCACTTTGAAGATGGAGGAAGGGATAACAATCCAAGGAATAGAGGCCACCATTAGAAGCTAAAAATAAATCCTCTTGGAGCTTTCAGAAAGAACCATCTGACTTTAGGCCAGTGAAACTTATTTTGAACTTCTGACCTCCAGAACATAAGAGAATAAATCTGTGATGTTGTTTTAAGACACTTAGTCTGTAGTAGTTTTTCACAAAAGCAATAGGAAACTAATATAGCAATGGTGGCGATGCTGACAAGGTGATGACTACACCAGCAGCAGAAAATCAAACAGTATTATGCATGAAAGTTCCTAAACCAGTACATAGGGTAAGGAGTCAAAGTTGCTACACAGTGCATCAAGGGAATACAACAGAACTTTTCAGAAAATAACCTCTATTACTTAAACAGTGCAAAGATCCAAAAGAACAGGGAAAGAGATCCAATCATAGCCTATCTTCTGAGGAGGCCAAACTAACTGTGTTAGTGATAGTGGATGGCAACTCCACAAGCCCCACTCCATATCAGAGTGGAGAGACACCTGTACTGTCTGAGGGTGTGGTATTTATACAACTCAAGGGGAGGGGGCCCTGCCACTGAGAGTTTCCACCCTGATAAGCAGCTGGAGCTCCTTTTCCTGGTTTCTGGGTGTTTTAGTTTCCTAGGCTGCTCATGAAATAGGTTGGTTTAAACGATGGTGATTCATTTGCTCAATTTTGAAGCTAAAAGAAAGTTTAAATCAAGGCATCATCAAGGCGGTCTTTTCGTCCCGATGACTGGTATTCTAGGGCCAGCTGCCAGTGATCCTTGGTTCTTAGTTTGTCACATGGCAAGGTACACCGCAATCTCTCCTTTCTCTGCTATTGGACCCTGAACTAAGCTTGGACACACGCTGTTTAATAATGCTCTGCAGATTTTCTAAAGACAGAAGCTGGTCTAAATGACAAATATGATATGTGTGTCTTTAAAAGTCCTTCCAAATAGAAATAGAGAGAACATAATGTATTGGTTAAGATCATATCTTGGGAGTCTTTCTTAGCTTTGCCAAGCTTCTATGATAAATGCCACACAATGGGATGGCTTGAACAACTGGAATTTATTGGCTCATCATTTTGAAGCTAGGAGAAGTCTAAAATCAAGGTGTTAAAAATGCAATGCTTTTTCACCAAGGTTTGTAATACTCTGGAACTGGCTGCCAGTGATCACTGGGGTTCTTTGGCTTGCATCCTTGCCGTGCATCACATGGAGACAGGCTCTCATTTTTCTTCCTTTTTCCATTGACTCTGGCTTCCAGCTCATGCTCATGAATTTCTCTCACTATGTGTGAATTTCTTCTCTTATGAAGGACTCCAGTAATCTGAATTAAGGCCAACCCTGCATCAACTGACACATCTTAATTAAAAATAACATCTTCAAGAGGTCCTATTTACAATGGATTCACACCACAGGAATGTGAATTAAAATTAAGAACACGTCTAAACTGGGGTACATAACTCAATCTACCACAGAGTCAGATGCTGGGGTTCAATCCTCACCCTGCCTTGTATGGACTGTGTGACCTTCAACATTCTATTAACCAGTGCTTTGTTCCTTCTCTTGTAACACTACAAGGGCTAATAATAGTATCTGTTGCATAGGGTTATTATCAGAATTGGATGAACTAATATTTGTAAAGTGCTTAGAACTGTTTTTGGCAACTAGGAAGTGATAAAATGTATTTTGAAAATAAAGACTAAAAAAAGTAAATGATGACCATGTGGAAACTAAGAAAAGAGATTAAAATTATAGAAATCATAAGTCAAAACAAAAAATAGGTTTTGTTTTTAATCAAGGCCATTTTGCTGTAAGAAATAGAAAACATTTTTAACCAGTTCAGGCAAAAGGGGGGATTTATTGAAATAATATAAAGCATTGCACAAAATCAAAGGGTAAAAAATATAGTCATCAGGGACTAAACTAAGGACTAGAAAACTGGAAGTCAAAATTGCCTTTCTAAAATTTCATGGACTTTTGTCTTTACTTCTTTCAGCTGGTTTTATATTTCTCTCAAGGTAGGCTAGCTTTGCTTTGGTATCTGTTACAGAAATATTACTGCACAACTTCCAGCTCTGCAATGGCTCTACAGCACCCCCCAAAAAACTACAGTGACTATTTTTCAGGGATAAAATTGTTATTTGATAGCTTTGGTTTGACTCTCTAAACTGGAAGGAATTTTTTAATTGGTTTGCTATGGATTTAGATATATTTAATAAACTTCAAATGGTATAAATTAAGTTCTTTACATGATGATATAGAAGGAATGGAATTTAGCTAACTACTAAATAAGGATAAGATATTCACATTTTTTAAGGATGAGATATTCACATTTTTAAAAAATGATCTTCAAAAAATCAAACTTTCAATTATGTGAACTAATGAAAAGGAGCAGAGGCATAAATGGAAAAATGGCTAACACAAAAATATTAAATAGGTTTTTGGAGTCTATACAACGTATAAGAATGATTGACGTTCTTGGAGCATACACTGTTTACTAAAGTAAAAGACCTTTTGAACTTTCCCTATTTCTTCTTTTTCTTATTTTGCTAATATCCTTCTATCCTTCTTCTCCAATCTGAACTGACTGAAAGAAAATATCTCACTATCTCATGGTCTCAGGGTAGATCTTACTGTATAACTATATTATGTTTTACTTGAGTTGAAGTGAAGAAAAAGGTCCTTATTAGTGTATTCAAAGTGTATTTTTATAAAAAATAGTACGACAAACATATTAATTCATCAGCAAACATTTATTTAATGTTAATCTGTTTTGGACACAGACTCATAAAGTTTAATAATTCTGATTTTTGTTCTCAAACATTTCACAGACTAGTGAAAAAGACAGAATAATGAACAGATTCTTAGAAAACTCATAGCAGTCTCAGATGGAGGTAAACAATGTCTGCTAATGATAGAGCACTTAAGAGGCCCCCACATTCACACTTGCTGACACAAGAATTATCCAGATTACAGAGGGTAGGAGTGGGATAGGGTGTCAAAGCAAAGAAAAGGGTAAAAGTATAGCATATGCAATTGATAGTTCAATGTGTCTAAAATATTGAATACAAAGGATGAGAAGTGACAGGAACACTCCTAGGAAATAGGCAGTGGCAGTCAAGGAAGGACTTGCTCAACATACTCAGGTTTTAGGCAATAGACAATACAGCTTGGATTGAACTGCACTCTTCACCCCACCTCTCCAAAAAAAAAAGAGATATATTTGAATCCTAATTCCCAGTTCCATGAATATTACCCTATTTGGAATGAAGATCCTTGGAGATACTATTAGTTAAAATGAGTCCAAATTGGATTAAGGTGTCCTTTCAGAAGGGGAGAATTGGACAGTGTCAGACAGAGGGAGATTTGTTTGTGTGGTGAAGGCAAAGGCTGAGTTATGCCACAGACATAGACCTCCATAGACTGCAGGCAAGCCATCACCCAAACCCTCATGCTTCAGAGGAAGCATAAGCCTGTGGATACCTTGATTTCAGAATTCTAGCTCCGGAATTGTGGGCGAAAAAATTTCTATGGTTTTATGTCACATAGTTTGTAGTGCTTTTTTATGGCAGCCATAGGAATCTAAGACAGACTTGAAGAAGAAAAATGAAAAGTCAGATTCGACATTATAAATCATACCCTGAGAATGTCTGGTTCAAATAAAGAGCCATATAGAAAAAGCAGCTTACTATTAATTAGAAATTGAAAGTTAGAGAGAGAGAGGCATGCAGTGTCAGGAAACAAGTTTTGGGGCCAGCTGTTAGCAGTGGGTGTGGTATAATTCACAAAGGTGAGGTATACAGGATGTGAAGCAGGTTTGAAGGAAGAGATTTTTTTTTTTCAGTTTGGACACATTGGATTTAATATAATGAATATTGTACTTATAAGATAGATAAACATCTGGAATTTATGAGCAATGCCTTTTCTTACAAAGATTTCTTGCTATCTCCCTCCTGTGAATCTACATAGAGTTTCTTGTGTCCAAATGAAGGAGAGAGGAAAATGTCAGCCAATTTAAGTATATATCAGTGTAACTTGTCATATTTCCAAAATTACCACTGTGAAAATGCTTTATCTTCCTATACAGAAAATTTGATGAAGATACACCTCTCTATTTCTTATTGATGCCTTGAAATACCTTTATAGCCCCACTGTTTTTCCCCTGTAGTTTACATAAGGTATAGGTGCATTTTCAGGCATTCATTTAGCAATGAAGATATATCACATGACTTCATATGCTTTTCTATATATACCCTCAAACCTTTGAATTTCAGTTTAAGGCAGTGGTGCAGCAGCAAATTTTTAACATCTGACTCTCCAGGGGAAAAATTCTGGTTGCAGTGTTTGCCAGTTTCTATGGTGCAAATTTTCTGAACATTGGTGATTTCAAGCTTCCAGTGGGACATCATTGCACACAGATTTGGGAAGAAATATGCATAATCACCTCTTGTGAGTCACTGCACTCCACCAGCACACCAAATATTGTTTTAAGCCTACAATATTCCACTGAACTCAAAATCTATTCATAGTGTAAAATGGCATAGAAGGAAGACGTATCTTTTGCTGCATATAAGCAAGATGAATTTCTCAGGGCAAAAGTTAAAAATGAACGAAAAAAACATATAGAAAGAGTAACAGAAATTTGTAAACAGGCACATTTATCTATTTTATATACTTAATTTTATTTTTAATACCTGGATGGTTGTTTTATATAATCAAAATATTCAATATATTTATATAAAATATTTAATGCTGATAACTTTTCTCTCAGTAATATAGTTAATAAACCTTCAAGAAATAAATCACATTTGAGTCAATAAAATATAGCTGACATTAGCTAAATTGAATAGATGGATGTAAAAACCTCTGAGCCTTATTCAACTATCTTTAGCTTTTAAAAAAGCAGATCTACTACCATAATGGAAGAAAATATATTGTTTAGAATTCTAATGCCACTTATATATAAATAAAACTTCATTATCTACAAAGTCCTTTTACTTATGATATTTCATTATGATGTAACCAAAGAGTCATGCTCTATAATTAATATTAAACTGTGCCAACACTTATGCCAAGGAGCACTTTTGAAAGTCCTCAAAGGAAAAATTAATACTTTGTACTCAGAGTGGCTTCTTCCAAGGATTTGATAATGTTTTATGTATGCCTTATCATTAATTCTCTCAAAATGCTTGGAGTTTGGAAGAAAATTTTATCATCACTGCATAATAGGATAACAAGCTCAAAGAAGAGTTGTGACCAACAGTGGGTTTATATTATGATACTCAAAATGGGATACTCAGTCAAACTGCCAGGATTTAGGGTCCTTAGCTAGTGCCAGGAACAGATGGAACTAATAGAGGAGGGAAGCAAAATAAGGTATGTCCTCTAAAGTGAGCGTATTTTACCAATCTGTCATTATTAGCGAGGAGTGAATATGCATTGTCCCAGGATGGAGGGATAGGTAGGTTAAAATATAGATATATATGATCTGTTCATTAAAAAGCTGAAATTTCTTTCATGAAATTGAAAATTCAAGGCCATATTTTGGTTTTAGTAGGTAATAATATTCACTGTAAAAAGAGTAGAATTTCTCTGCTTCTTTGCACTATTTTCTTTGTAGTTAAAAGCACATTTATAGACTGATTACAACAAGAAGCAAGATACTACAAATAATTTTTTAAGTTAAATGTAATTTTCTTTATATTTCTTTATCTATCTATCTACTTATCTAATCTATCATCTATCTATCAATTGATCATCAGCTGATGAAGAGCAAGTTTGGAATGAATTTTCCCTTAATCATCATTGAACAGGCAGGAAAAACAAACAAGCATGGAAACCAAAATCTCAATTCTGGCATCTGGTATAGTATGTGAATTACACAGTCTAGCCACACTCAAACATCCCACCATTTCCTTTTAACCAGCAGCCAGAAAGATTTCTATGGAGAAAAGGAAGAAAGTGTCTACACCAATGGCATTCTAACTCTCTAAAATTGTGCCTTGTATGTGGCTGATATTCATTAACAGTATGTGTTTGAAAATTATATCACTAAGTGCTTTAGCTGTATTTTTTATCCTAAATTATAGAAGTATTAATTAGAAGATATGCAAGAATACTTATTCCAAATTAGATGTCCTATTTTTCAAAAATGAGATATTAGATGTGTCCTGTCTAGTACTGTTTAATATTAGTTCATATTTCTTATGTGAATGGTATATAAATTAATATGTTCTTTTGGAAATGTCATTACTGAAGAAAGTTTGTTCATCTTAATAAGTCTACTAATTATTTCCACAAAGAGTTGACTTACCTTTGATGTAATAAGGAGAAATAACGAAATGATATATACTTACATGTAAAAGTAGGTAACTGTACTTGTGAATTAACAGTTTGTGATGAAAATTGCTGCAATGAACACACAATGTCTTTAGAAGTTGTCATGCTCCACTAGGTAAATAATCTGCTTTTGATTCCTCCCTAAATATGCATTTATATGAATGATTGTTTTGGCTATAATTATAGCAAAAAAGTCATTTATATACATTTTAAGAGTCTTGGTCTGGTAGAATGTATCCTGTCAGCTTCCAAATCACAACTTTAAATGATGTTTTTGATTAAAATTTTCCCTAAATTGGAAAAACAAACTGAAGAGTTCATTAATTGCTTAATGGCTTCAGATGTGATGATAGCAATATCCATTACCTGGGCAAAATGTATTTTATTAATTCTTTATAGTTACTTTAGATAATTATATCCTCTTATGTCCTTTTAGATATAGCTTAAGTAATATTTTAATGGAAAATAATAATAGGAAGGGAATAAATATATGTTTGTTGTTCAATCCACAGATTAATACCACAAAAAAGCTCCAGAATCAAGTCAACTGGATGGATGGGTGAATGAATAGATTTATGGAATTAAATGATTAGAAACATAAAATAATTCCCTTGGCCTGATCCTGCTTATATGTAAGGTGGGGATGACTCTATTGAATTTGGGCCTTGTATTTGGAAGGAAAAGAAGTCAGGCTGCATTGCACTTGCTTTGCCTATTATGAGCATATTTGTACATGTATTTTTGGCAAAAAACGTTAAACTTCAGAATCTTAGCTGAACTTTTATATCATCACAACTTTTGATAGCTTTAACTCTGTGTTGTGAGCATTATGTTTTCATATCTACTGTAAACACTTATTATACGGTGATGTAATTTGTCTCAATTCTTTGCAAATACCTTTTCACCTTTGTATTATCAGGGTCTGTTATATATACCACTTGACACATACTAGACTATTTATATCCTTATTTCCATCTATATCCCTATCTCAATATCTATTAGGTATTCCAGAAGAAATAATTATATTTTTATAGCCAGGAGTATTATAGAACAATACATTAAGAAAACCAAAAATATGTCTTCAAATAAAAATAACATTACAATACTAATACTAGTAATAAGGAAAAACCAAAACTAATTCATTGTGTCATGTATTACTCATAAACCTATGAGATATCATTATCTTCTTCTTACACATGAATAGGCTAGAATTTGGGAAGATTAGATAAGTATGTATGACAGGTAGCCAAGAAGAGTCTTAATTTCCACTAAGGTCTTTTGATTTCCAAATGCTTTCTTTTTCAAATATGTCCAAATAACTTTTAAAGAAGATTTGCCCAATTGAATAATTCATTCTAATATGTAAATTAAATTACCCCATCCAAGTAAAACAATGATCTTTATCTCTGATTTAAATCTATTTGACCACAATCTGATCAGTTAATGAATTTCCTTGTCTAAATCAGATCATTAATGTAAAAATCCAGTTGATAGTATAAGTAAATAACCAGGACTAGAGTTTTATTAGAACATTATATTCATCTGTAGGGAATATAGCTATATTTTTTGGCTCTACGGTAATAGGTCTTTTTCTAAATGACTTTTACTATTCATAAGTTTTTAAGTTAAAACAATTTTTTTACTTATTTATCCTCATTTTTCATGAAAATTATCCAGAGACAGCAAGTTTAAGGTAGGTGAGTCCATCATGTGGCCATCCTGCAAAGCAGCTGAGAACATTGGTAAAACTTGAATATAGTTTTAATACTATAATTCAATAAGGTTATCAAACCACAAAAAGCTAAGTAAAAAATTTTATTATATTTTCCTAATAAATAAATATATTTTTCCTAAAAATAACTATTAAATTCCCATTGAAAATAATCTTTTTTTTTTTAGTGAGTTCTCAAAAGTAAATGTGTGGGAAGAAATATTCACTTTTGAATGCCATTTTTAAAATTCACAAATTAATATTAAAGTGATTTTCTTCCTTTGGTCTGGAATGCTATTTCATATGGGTGGAGTCATATTGTCATAGAATATAAAGTCCTGAAACTAGAAATCCTTTCTAGTTAGTGCTTTTCCACATAAGCTGCCATTTGTAATCATTTTCACACTTGGCAGTTTTGTATCCTGCCTTGCCTAAAAGTCTTCATTGAGAATTTCCCTGGCTTTGTTCCAGGGTGGGGGGAAATCTAATTCTTGTTCTACTTTAAATGCTTCCCCTTACATCCATGCGTGCCTGTAATAGTCAATAGATATGAATTTAACTTTAAAGGCCAGTGAGCTGGGTCTCCCTGCCAGTCGGATCCATTAGAATTTGAGAAACGCAGATCCACATAGCAGACACTTAACTGATGCTTTCTCATTCTACTAATGCTCAGCTTTTCACTGACATCAGCCTCGTGTGGCAAAATTGCTTCCAACCTCATTTAAACAGCTGCACACTGGAACAGGGCTAAATGATGGGTTTTAGTAAGTTTGTGAAGCATAAGTTTGGAGATGCATAAATTAACGTGGCCAAAAGCCAGCTTTCAAGAAATGCGATTGTTATTTAGAGTCCCAAACGTATATTTCGCTTCTCAGGCTGAAAGAAAACAGTTTAAAAATGGAGCCTCATGAAGAATGCACTTCTGTCTAACCCTGTGGCTTGAGCCAATATGCACTGACCTTTAACCTCTGGACTCTCAGCTGCTCAGCTTGACCTTCTCAATCCCAAGTATCTGAAAGAACTCTGCTACACCATTCTTATTTTCAGAAATCCAGGACAACTCAACAGCCACTGCCATTTCCTTTTCATTAATGTACAACTCTCTATCTTTTCTTCTTTTTTCTCTTCCTTTCACTAATGCCAACCCACACAGACTGCATTACCTTTGGTAGAAATTGCCTTTTCTAATGTGAATACTAGCAGAACTGCTTTGTTCTCAAAAACCTCACAAAAAGTCATTAATATTGGAACATAAGTCAAATCAGAGGAAATGAAAAATACCACTGAAAAGTCAATTTAGAACTTCTTTACAATTTTGCTTTTGAAAGTCTCAAGTCTCAAACACAAGTTTGCCTTTCATTTTTGGTAGCCTAGAAAATAAATTTTGACTGTAAAATCATTGCAGAGTGCTAAGATGACTTTGTCAATAAAAGTTTAGGAGAATGTTATTTTTCACACATTTATGTTTTTCCCCTTTAAAAAATCTGTTAAACAAAACCACGAGTTTCCTTTAAGAGCTCTCTGCAGTGCTAAATGCTCCATCTAGTGGCACAATTGAGCCCTGGCAAAACTTATTACACTTGAAATTTATGATGTTTATCTACCTCATTTGTTCAGTGTGGTTTGCTGGTGAGACAAAGAGATTGAGAAATAGGACACAGTTCCAAAACATATACAGTTAATGCATCTGTACTTACTAGCATTTTAGTTAAAATAACCTACCATTTTATATATTTTTAAAAAATCGATTATAATATACATTTATTTCATGCTTTTAAGGAACATTATATTTCTGCAAGCAAGTTGAAATAACTCATACAACCAAAGTAGTATATTTTATAACATTTACATCTATTTTAAACTCTAAAAATAAATTTAAAAATAATTTAAGAATGACAGATAATTTAAACAAAAGATATGCTATATACTTTTAGTTCTTTTTACATTGAACTTTTTCATAAAATATAAAAATAAATTAAAATTAGGCACTAGTTTAATATTGCTCGTGACCCTTACATATAATTATCTAAATCAGGGTTCAGCAAAACTATTACAACAAAGGGCCAGACAGTAAGTATTTTGGCTTTGTGGGCTATATATAAGGCATCTAATTCATAGTCTATTTGTTGCTGTTTTATTCCTCTTTGTGTGTGTGTGTTTATATCAGTTTAAGAAAGAAAAAGATTCTCAGTTCTTGGACTGTCAAAAACAGACAATGCCTCATCTTCGGCCCGCAGGCTGGAGTTTGCCAACTCCTGATCTAAATGACTAGGTTTAGAAAAAGGGCACTTTTGCGATGCTTCAAACAAATAATGATAAAGTGATGACATCTTACTTTTCATTTAGTTACTTTCTGGAAAATCATTATCATGATGAAAGAAAGTCTTACAGTTATATTGAACAAGGTATTTTTTTGTATATAGGGAACCACAGTGTTATGTTGTATAGCATGAGAGAAAGCAGTCAAACCTTAAAGAAAACTGTAGTAGCTCTCACTAAGGCTTGTTAAGGAGAGCAAAAATCATGTGACCAACCAACAGTACAAGTTTTTGTTTAAGAAATCATTGCAGTTTTGTGACAGGCATCGCTTCTTAAATAGAGTTTGTTCACATGATTTGTTGTGACTTACACAAAGGAAATACTGTAGTAGGCAAAAGTGTTGTCCCCAATAATTTTGAGGTTTTCTGGGCCACTGGGAATTGCATTCGCTTAATCCTGAGGTCAGTCATGGCTATGTGAATTGCTTTGCCCAATGAAACATGAGCAGAAGTAAAATATGCCATTTATGCTTAAGAATATTTAATTACCTATGCCTGGTAAACCAGGGGAGCTGCTTCCTGACGTTTCAATCATGGTTTGCCATGACTGAGGTTGTCACACCTGAGTTAGCTCTCCAGGCTACTGGGAGATTTTGAGGGAGAGTGCAATGTACCTTTGTTGTTTAATGCCACTGACATTTTAGATTTTTCTTGTTACTACTAGATTTATATATTCCAAGTTTACGTAATCTTTCATAATCTGACTGACTCAAATGCTCTGATCCAGTTTTGAAAAGACAACTTTAGGTGCTCACTTTGACAGCACATATACTAAAATTGGAATTCTATAGAGAAGATTAGTTGCCCTTGTCCTGAAGTGCTCCATATTTTTTAATGGGGGAAAGTGTGGGAGGAGGAGGGGTGGGGTATATGAGAATCCCCTATGTTTTTTATGTAAAATTCATGTAATCTAAATGAAAAAAAAAAGGTTAAAAAAAGATAATTTGGGAATGATCAAAGTGAACAAGGCACTTACTGGTTGATACTTTCACTATTATGATTTTTATTACTACTTGATACTCAATTGAATGGTTGGTCATTCTGCCCAAATCTCTTATTCTGGGATCAGAGAAGATGTGTTTATAAATACAAACAAAGAAGCACTTAGATCTCAAATTATATTAGGTAAAACTGAACTGAGAATAAAATTTAGAAATGCACAGAAGGTTCAAGAACTTCTTTATCTTTTTTAGGGAAACCAACTTCTTCATTGAAAGGAGCAAAATTATGCAGTGCTTGTAGAAATGATGACTATACAGAGAAATTGTAGTGGAAAATAAAACAACAATTCATTAATGTGTGAGATTCATAATTTACAAAAAACTGAAAAATAGAAATGGATGGAGGTCTCATTGTATTTAATTTTGATTGTTAACCATAGTCTAATAATTTCCTTTTTTAATAAAGCATTTACAAATATTATAAATATTAATGAGGAGCTTTTAAAATTTGAAGAATAAGACGTGGTTAAATGTCTTATTTTGTTTAATGTCTTGGCACTTGCCAAGGCACACTATTATAAATATCTTCCTTTTATAGAAAAATACAAATGTAAAATATTATGTTTAATGTCCATAAGATAGGAGGATTTACCCATATTATTTTTAGAATGCATATTTTTATAGTAAAAAGTCAAAGACGGGAAAGAAAATGTAGTCATAAACTTAATTTTGAAATTCTTTGGACTTGGCTTTTTTGACTCAAAGAAATATATACTGTCTTTATTTATTGAAGATGAAGCAACTTGTAATTTGTAAGAGTAAAGAAGTACAAACATATAACAATCCTTCTCCTGAGTTTATATAGATTACATAATTCAATTACAGCAAAGATTTATTTTAAAAGTTCAGAAAATTTTTAACTTTGTAAAATGAGAAATATATTTTAAATAACAAATACTTTACAGACAAACAATGCGCCATATATGGTGACATAAAAATGTATCATGTGGGAGCAAATGTGGCTCAGTGGTTGAGCAACAGTTTCCCACATAGGAGGTCCCGGGTTTAGTCCCAGATGGCAGTACCTCAAAAAAAAAAAATAAAATAAAATAAAATAAAATTATGATGTAAGTACACATATATTACTCTTAAATAAAATAAACTGAAAAGTGAATACAATGAAGATAAAACAATTTTAAAATTTTGTCCATACTTAAAACATACACTTTTATTTGCATAGAAAATTGTTCTGATGTCCTGGCCTAAGTAGAAACTGCATCAAAGGTTGTTTTTTGTGTTTATTTGTTTCTTTTCATAAAGGGGGATAGTTGGCTTGTTATCTATAATAATCACCAGCAGTCATTTGAGATGAGATGCAACTGGTGGGGATTATGGGCATAATTTATTTCCTTAGGACAGAGCATTTCTGCTTGAAGCTAAATGGCCCCCTGCAGGTACTGAAATCAGAACTTTGGCTTCATTAACTCTGCACACAGATCAACATAATTAACTAGTTCAGAACTACCAAATAGGAATAACTGTCACATTGTTTTAAATAGTTTGGAAAAATAAAACAAACTATAGACAGCAAAGTTAGCATTTTGCCTGATTTTTATATACCAACAGATCATATGACAAACAAGGAAACAGCTGATGCAGACCAAAGTGGTAGGTAGCTTCCCCAATGTCAACTGTCTGTCACAGAATTAGGAAAGAGTTTGGTCTTGGTACTTTTTCCATGATTACTTACATTTTATGTCAACTAAATTGGCCATAAATTAATGCATTGACATTCATTTCTTTTTTCTGCGCATCTAACCTAGCTATTAAAGAGCACCATAAAAAACTTTCTTTCAGGATTAAGCAGCAAGTATGTGCTACAATTTATCACTCATGAGTGATGTCTGTTTTCTGCCATGAATTGGACTTTGTTTTGACTAAGCAGAAATCTCATTCTCCTTGTGCCAGGACGTAGCTTTGTTTCCAGAGTGTGAATTGTCACAAAAGAAAAATGATTCTGTAATTTTATGTAGATATGAATTAGTTCCCAGACATATAAAATGAGTCAACATATGTTTTACCTGAGGCAATTATATGCATGCCCTTAGGATTTACTGAATATATAATGATCAGAATTGGAAGACAAAAGGGTTGGCATTGTTTTTGAAAGAAACATCTGATGATTTCTTACAATATTTTATTTAATCATAAAGGGTCAGGTCAAATTTTTTACATTAGATATTAAAACAAATTAGAAGTAAGGCCTTACTTTCAATACTTTCCAGCTAATCAGGGGAACAATACAGATTACCACCACAGCACATCATGCTTCAATGGGTCATTACATCGGATAAGTCCAAGTGTCTGAACACATCATCCAAGGTTCATTGTGACTTGACACATACCTATCTCTGCTTTGTCAAGCCAAGATTTATGCTTTAAAATACTTAATAGCTTATATTACCTCACATACATCTTATGGTTTCACAAATCTGTATTTTAAAGCACATCCCCTCTGCCTGAAACACCCTTCCAACCAGTGGTAGTTTGATATCATTTATGAATTCCAAAAAAAGATATAGATTATGTTTGTAAACTGGTCTGTTCCTCTGGGCATGATACCCTTTGATTGTATTAGATTCAGCTGAGCTGTTTTTGATTAAACTATGTTAAGAGGAGGGCTTTGATTCGACTATGTCATTAGGGTGACTCAGTTTGAGTTCCCACCCCTTTGGGGGGCTATATCAATGGAAGCTCAATCAAAAGCAAGAAAAGAGAGACATCTCCATAGACATGACAGACGCCCTGAGAAGTGAAACGGGCCATTTGCCTGATAGTTTACAGATGATCTTGTGAAGAGAACAGAGCAGTTGAGCCCGGAAAGAAGGGAGCCCCTGGAAAAGAGATGAGGCCTATGCCAGCCTACAGCTGAGATCGGAAGAAGCTGGACATATGGAGACTTAAGAGGGAAGAGAAGGCTAAATCTTTGCAGATGTTGCCCGCCATCTTGTTTCAATTTGAGCTGAACTTTTTAGGGCCTTGTAACTGTGAGCTTCTACCCCAAATAGATACCCTTTATAAAAGCTAACAGATTTCTGATACTTTGCATCAGCATCCCTTTGGCTGACAAAAGCACAACCTACCCTGGACAAACTCTTCCTGATTCCTTAAGAATCATTCTGGTTTGGTCTGCACCTAGGAAACTTAGAAATTGTCTCAGTGTTTCTCCCCTTTGTTCTGGTGGATCTTTCTGCATAATACTAAATTAACTCACTACAATGAAATTTATATATATATGTTTGTTTCATTTCCTAGATTACAGAACTAGTTTATTCATCTCCGCTCCTCTGGCTTCAAGAGTAGTACCTGGCACATGGTTGGGGGTTTCTGAATCTTAGCTGAATTGATTTTGAAAATTGGATAAATTTATGGGGAAAAAATGGTAGCTCTAAGTAGTTTACCTGAATACTTCTTCATGAACAAAATTTAACTGCACAAATCCTCTTTGCCCATTATAAAAACAAACAAACAAAAAACAAGAACTCTGTCCTGATCATTCTTTAGGTATGTTTTTTTACCTATTTGAATTTCAGGAAGGATTGAGTGATTGTAAGAGAAAAGGAGGTTTTAACAAGCCATACTGACTTGCCTGTACAAATAAAATTTTATTGGTATTCAAATGTCTTAGTTTGATTGCTATAGCAAAGTACTACAAACAAGGTAACTTAAAACAACAGAAATTTATTGTCTCACTATTCTTGACACTAGAAGCCAGAAAAAAGATATTGGCAGAGCCAGGCATCCTCAGAAATATGAGGGTTCTTGTGGTGGCTTAACAGCATTCTATGGCGTAAGTCTAACCCTACTTCCATCACAACTCTGCCTTTTCTCACTTTATGTCTCTTACTGACTGTGTCAAAAGTTCCACCCTTCATACGAACACTAGTCATATTAAGTTTGGTCCCACTCTATTCCAATTTGGTTTCATCTTAAAAAATAACATCTTCAAAGATTCTTTTGCCAAATAAGATCACATTCCTAGTACTGGAGATTAGGACTTGAACAGATCTTTTTTAGGGACACATTTCAATTCATAACACAGAACAAATTACTAGATTTAGAAGTGGCCATGTAGTACAAAAATACCTTTTCTTTTATGACTGAACCTGTTTTGGAAGTCAACAGACTATCAATTTTAAACTATATTTTTTATTTAATAAAATATTAAATGATGGACAGGATGGGTGCTCTTCAAACTCTGATCCAGACAAACCTGAGTATTTTATTTACTAGAAAATATCATGATTGAATAATATCTTTTAATTGTGTGTATGAAAATATTTGTTAGAAATTGAATTATTTAATCAAAAAATTAAAACTTGGGTAAAACATTAATGCCTCTAATTATTTTAAGTGCAGTGATTCAAATGGCTTTCAAACTTATAATTAGAAAAGAAAGAAAAATGAGTAAAAACTGTAAAGGGAGAGATGCTTTAGGAGATGCTCTAATTGACAAAATTACTTTACTCTGAAGAAAACTCTCTGTGAAAGTGGTAAATTCACAGTCACTGGAGATATTCAACATTAGCTGGACAAGAGCTGTCATGGATTCTATAGAAAGGACTCAAGCATCTCCTGATAGTTAAAGGACCTGGCATTTAAGGAAAATACCATCAGACCGTAGGGTGTTTTTCAAGCTTTTCTTACCCATTTTGTGATCCAAAGGAGTAGCGTAAGGATGGCAGGTTGTTTGTTGAAGGATAATACTTCTGTGATCTATACAAAGAAGTACTAATGGAAAATGTCTCTCTGGATGTTAGTATCTTTTTTTAAAAAACACATCTAGTTCAGCACTTAATAGTCTACATATTATGGAAAATATGAGTGTTGTCATGACAACTGGATGGAAAATTTAGTCAGTGTAATTCATTCCACATAATGCAGTATTCTCTTCCTTCCTACTTGTTTAAAAAATAATTCCCCACAAAATCCATACTGTGCACTGAAATAACCTGCAATATGTGTGATAATATATACTCCAATGGCAAATAACACATTAAAGGTAATTTCAGATGCTGGAAATATTGGCCTGGTGAGGAGCCAGTTGTTACATTGGGCATAGTAGGAACACAGGCTCAGGTACAAAAGAAACTTTCATGGAATAACTGCTTTATTACTTACACAGAATAAATGGATCAAAAGAGCATGGGGAAGAGATTCCTATCATGCCCAACTCCAGAGAGGCCAATTGCTCAAACCAGGATCAGTGTTTGGTGGCTCCCCATGCCTACTTCACTTTGGAGAAGAGAAACAAATCTGTGCTGCCCCAAGGCTGGTAATTTATATAACCCAGGAGGAGGGAACATTATCCCTGAGAGTTCAGGCCTGATAAACAGCTAGAACTGCTTGCTCCTGGGCTTTGTGTTTAAGGTATGGTCAGGCCCTTTCATTAGATATTGCATGTCTCCCAGGTCACAGAATGGAAATAGATTGAAATGTCTGCACACAATAGAAAAGGAGGCAAGGAGAGGCTATGTGAGGGCTGGGGGGTGGCCCATAGGCATGTCCCTGACTTCCCTAGCACCTGACTCTACTTTATCCACCAAGTCAAGTCAGTGTTGTGGCCTTTGAATGCATTTTGTTCCCCCACCCCCACCCCAGGTTTAAACTGAACTCAGGAGGGATTCTTTCCTGACCAGGCAAAGATTCATGGGCACATTTGAAATGTCAAAGTGAGGTATATCATTCAATTCACAATCTGTAGATTCAGAGCAGACTGAGGCACCAGGCAATGGGATGGAAATCTGAAATATTAGTCTAGAGCAAGAAGGGTCATGGAGAGTATCTGGTTTTGAAAGTATTTAATGAAATAAATAACTTGAAAATCAGACTAAAATGATTTCGTTCTATTCCATTCTCTAGAAATCCTGTCACCTCAAATTAATATTCCAATCTATGAATGGAAAAAACACTATTATGCACATTTTCGTACACCATTACATATTTCCAACATTAGAGACAAGCAGAAACCTTGCAATGATGAGATATAATTTCTACCAGTCCCTCAGTCAGCACAATATAGAAACTCAATGAAGGGAGTAGGTATAGCTCAGTGATTGAACTCCTGCTTCCTATGTACAAGGTCCTGGGTTCAATCCCCAGCACCTCTGAAAAAAAAAGAAAAAAGAAGAAAAAAAAGTCAGTGAAACAGGAAATATAAATGTGCTCCAACATATCTGTCTTTCCTTAAAGAAAAAGTCAGAATTGTGATTATGCAATTACCTGACTCTTCTCTTCAAAATTTATATTTAATAAGTCATGAAAACTTGAGCAGTGTAAGGCTCTCCATAATCTATACCAAACTTTTCAGCTACTCCACCTTTGTCCTATCTTTCCTGTCTACTCTGGACTAGAGAAAAATAAACATAATGAAAGAATTGGCATCTGAAAAGAAAAAAGATAAACATTTTAATGAAATATTTAAATATTTCAATTTCAGTGGTAGATTATTAAATAGCATAAATATTTAAAATGTCAGTTTATTGTAATTTACTCTGTAGTGTTCATCGCACATTTGCTGAATTGTATTAGAAATGATAAGTTAAGAGAAAATATCATTTATTCCCATAGAGAATTTTTTTTTTCAAGAGGTAATATAATAAATATAGTGGTTAAATGATGGACTCCTAAGTCAAACCGGCTGGGTTTATATGGAATTAATAATTGCCTACATGTATTATTACCTTTGCCAAACTGTATTTCTTTGTTTCTCAGTTTCTTCCTCTGACAATATATTAAAACCTCCTTCAGAATGTTGTTTCACAGACTAAGTGCACTTAAGTTTTTAAAGCAGTTAGAAAAAATTTTGAAGCTATTAACATAAGGGTTGATTTTAATATCTTTATTATGTGCCTTTGCATCAACTCTCTATGCCCTGAAGACTGGTCTTGGAAATCTACAAATCCTATGGCTTAAAATGCAAGTATATTTATTTTTCTCTCAACAAATTTCCAAAGCTGATAGTCTAAAGTTTCATTCAGCAACTCATTGATTTCATCAGCAACAGAGGCTCTTCCACAATTCTGTTCCTTATCTGCAGAGTGCCGGCTTTCAATAGCTCATGTCTGCACTGTATGGTTACAGAAAGGCTTCCAGGCATCACTATATACCCCAGGACCCAAAGAGGAAGGAAGTGACCCTACAGAAACAAAGCCTTCTTCAGGCCATTCTTTTATTAATAAGGAAAAAAATTCCTCCTAGAAGCTACCAGAAGAAATTTCCTTAGATCAGGTTGACTGGTGGATATAATTACACAGGTTTAGAACAATGATGATTAAGGGTCCTAAATTTCTTGACATCAAGGGAGCTCCACCTACTTCCTAAAAATAGTAAAGGCCCTTTAAAGAAAAAGAAATGGAGAAAATGGCCATTGTGTAGGCAAATAATATCTACCACACTGAGAATGCCTCCATTATTTGCCATTGCCTCTCCCATTAGTGATTTTGTATAAGCCCATCTTTCTTTTAAGTTTATATACATTGAAGTCTTCTGTCCACACAATCAGAAATCAATTTTAAAAGACAATTTCAGTATAAACATAAATCACTACATTTTGAACTATAAAAGAAGACATAAGTTTAATGTGAAAACCATGCCTTAGAAAAATCTTGCCCCCCAAAAAACAAAAAAAGATAGGCAGAAAAGAGAATATAAACTAAGTTAAAGCTTGTCATTTACTTTCCCTATTTCTCTCAATCCATTATGTATAGTGTTGGATTTGTTTAGATATTCTAGTAATGTCTCTCCTTTACTCTAAATATATGTTCTTAATAAAATTTTTGAATTGCATAAAAATAATGAGACACAGTGAGGTCATGTAGCTGGCAGAAAGTTAGAGACTAAATGCCAATAGTTCTCAACTGGTATTTACAAACTGCTGGGGATGTTACTAAAGACATGTCGCTGTACAAAGTGTATTTTTGTTGCAGCTGAGTACATACTCACTTATACCACTGTCTGTCAAATGTTATATTTAGAATAAAATGAATATACACTCTTAAAACCATAAGTATAATAAAGTTAATAAAGTAGAAATATGTAGAACATCTTTATAAATACATAGGGGTATTTATAAAAATTCATGAAATACTTATTCTTCAGAAACTCAAAATTGTAAAACAATCAGTATCATATAGAACTTACTCAATAACCAAAAGCTAATAACAATAAAAAGCTACGGTGAAAAGATAAATAATATACAGAAAACATGTATGCTTGGATTCTACATTTCTAAATAACTCAAGACTAAAAAAGTAATATATAATAGTGAATATTGAAATATTTGGAATTAAATGATAATTTACTCTTACTTTCAAAAAATATGGGGTACAATTAAAATAGAGCCTGGGAGGAAATATTTTTGTCCTAAATGCATGGGTTAGAAGAGAAGAAATTTAAAAAAGAAAAAAAGAAAAAAAAAAAAAAAAACATAACTCCTAAGAGCTTAAATTCAAATCAAGACATTAAAAAAAGAGGAACAAAGTAAAACATGAAAAATAAAAATTAAATAATTGACAAAATAGAAAATAAAGAAATAGAGCTTTAAAACACAGCCAGGTTGATTCTTTGAAAAGACTAATCAAAGCAAAAGAAAAGAGGAGATAGAAAGTGTGCCACATAAAAATAATTTGAGGAAAATAAAAAGGGACCGGAATTTAAATGCAATATTATACTAAACAAATCTGAGAAATACTTAAATTTTTTATTACTTGAATGTTAAATTAAGTTAACATATAAATAAAACTTTGAAATATACTCCTTTGAATTATCTAATAAATTAACAATTGCATTAAAACTGATTGTCAACATTAAAATTGGGTAGGGCAAAATTTCCACCAACTCCTCATAAATTTAAAATTATTGGTTAATTTTTAAAAGTTGTTACTCGGATCTTAATAGTAGCTAAAAGATGCATCAGTGTAATTGTTTGACATATGAACCACTTCAAATTTCCCCATGGATTTCTTATTGAATTCATGCTACAAATTCAGTAAGTAAATAATTTCTCTTAACATCAGTAATTTTGTTCATGTTGTTTAATCATCTCCAAATTTCTACTGAATTACATTTAAAATTTTCTAGTCCTTACTGTTACATTTACCATCTTTGTTATCAACTAAGTCACAAAAGTCAATTATTAGATTGTCACATTTTATCGGTTTTGATATTTTAACATTTGTGTTCATCTTCATTTTAAGAATAGTGAAAAATCATTTAGTCAATACTCATGATTAATTGAATTTAAGGAATTTGAAATGTTCATTTTAATTTTAACTGCTGTCATAAAACAGCAAATAACTTTTTATATATTTTTATTTATTTTTCTATGGAAGTGTTAGTTTATTTTTAATATTGTATCCTATTTTTAAAGTTTCTATATATTCATGTGGTAAGCAGAATATTGACATTTTTAAAAATTTATTTATTTATTCACTTTAAAGAAACATTTATATTATATAAATGTTACATTAAAAATATAGGGGAGGGGGACAGATGTGGCTCAAACGGTTGGGCATCTGTCCCCCATATGGAGGGACATGTGATCAATCCCTGGGACCTCCCGCTAAAAAAATATAAATATATAGGGGATTCCTATATGCTCCACTCCCTCCCACTCACACACTTTCCCACATTAACAACATCCTTCATTTGTGTGGTACATTCGTTACAATTGATGAGCACATGAAGAATTGCCGCTAACTGTGGATTATAGTTTGCATTGCACTTTACACTATGTCCCACACGATTTAAAAACCATCTACATCTCAAACCTCAGAACTTGTGACTATGTTCTTTTGCATGGAAAAAATGTTATTGCAGAGGTAATTAAGGTTAAGGATCTTTAGGTGGGAAGATTATCCTGGATAAGTTGGATGGGACTGACTTAATATCATGGGTTCTCAAAAATCAAAGAAGGATGCTAAAGAGGAGAGGCAGAAGATGTGACTATGGAAGAATGTCAGATAGAGACAACATTCCTGGCTGAATTGAAAATTGAGAAATGGATGGGCATGAGTCAAGTTATGCAGGCAGACTCTAGAAGCCAGTAAAGAAAAAGAAATGGATTTTCTCCTAGATCTTCCAGAAGGACAGCAGTCCTGCCACTGCCTTGATTTTAGTCCAATGAGACACACATAGAACTTCTGACCTACAGATCAGTATGTTTTCAGCAATAGAAAACAATACACTTCCCTTTCATAATTTCCTCATTTAGTATTATATGTTCAGCATTTTTATTATTCATTAATTGTTAGATTTAATATGTGAAAATTTTTATACCTGTAAAGTTAAAAGTTTTGGAAACTGTAAGAACATTATCAATCAATTTTTTGTTTTTTCATTTTGCAAACATTCAAGAACTAACTTTTCACAATTTCCATTAAAGTGAATATGCAAGTGTTGACAAACTTCCAAGCTGCTTTTGATGTTCCAGCACTACAGGGTACTGCCCATCAGGGTCCTAAACTTCTTTCTATTGTGATTACTTCAGTTCCCAGATCCATATATTTTTTAATTCTCTGTTTTTTGTTTGAAGTATAGTAATATAAAACAAGAGAAACCCATTTTGTAATTTGTTTTATTTTTATCTTTTTTATTGTATTATCCAGTGATAATTTTGATATATATATAAAACTAGATTGACGCATATAGATAAAATATTTTAAATTCCACCTGAATCTTCAGGCCTCTTCCGTGATATTATTTTGATATCTTCTGCATAAAGTCCAACAAAGTTTTCATGTTAATATATATATATATTTTCAAGGTACTGGGACCGAGGATTGAACCCTGGACCTCCTATGTGGGAGGCCAGCGCTTAACCACAGAGACACATCAGTTCCCTTGAGTTGGTTTTTGTCATTTGTTTGCTTGTTGCTTGTTTACGTTTTCTTTAAGAGGCACCATGAACCAAACCTGGAAGCTCCCATGTAGGAGGCGGGCACTCAACTGCTTGAGTCACATACACTCCTTTCACTTGTTTTCTTTTTGAAATTATTTTTTCCAAAGTACTAACAATAAAATTTGATGGTTATTTCTAATTTTTATTTACTTTATTTATACTCCTTGATAAAATATTTTCATAAGCTTTTATTGATTCAAATGCTTTATGGTATGAGATATATTTTTCTATTTAAGCTATATGGTGTAAAAAAACATTTTCACCATTCTGTTCAAATATGTGACTATTTACCATTCAGCTTATTATATAAGTCTTTTAGATGTATATTTTTGGAATATTACCAACAATATATCAGGAAGTTTTTTGCTGTAAATATGTTGTTTTTCAACTTACTTCTTTTGTTCTGACTTAAACACAATGTCAAAGGATATACCTGGCCATTCTGAGTTTTGTACAGTATTATGAAAGAAATTCTAGCCTGAGGTTTTTATTTCATTCCTCAATTGCTTTCTAAGATTTTATATATTTATAAATATATAAATATTTGTTATATTTAAATAAAAAAACTTATCAAATCTTTGTTTTCTTTTCAGTCTGAAATTTCAGTCCTATTGCAAATTCTTATATGTCTCTAAACACCATTTGTTTTGGAATTGCAACACATAAACAATAAAAATAAGTAAAAAATTAAATGTTAGAAACAATAGTAATTAGATTAGAGGATAATAATAAACTTGTGGATTTCTTAGCAAAGAGTTCATAAAATAAGAGCAATACAACTGTGACACCTTCCATGACAAGTGAAACTGAAAAATAGTGTTGTATGGTAGGTTGAACTACAATTCTCTAATACCAGGTTTCTTTCTTATGGAAACACTATATATATAAAACAAATGAAACTAGGAGGGCCTGTTTAACTTGATTTGATCAAACAAAATATAAGCAGGGATGATGTGCCACTTTTGGACATAAGCATAATAACTTTGGATCTTTGTTCCTTTTCTGAGGCAAGGATGATTATTGTGGATGGTAGCCACACCAACTGCCTGGATATCAGAAAAAGGGCAGTAAAAATGGGAAGCACAACCCCAAATGACTCATAATGCATACAATGAGAGTTAAAAACTGTTTTGTGGGGGGTTACTTATATTTTTCAGTTATATTAACCAAAGCAAACCATAGCCTAACCTGATTGATACATAATGCAAAGTTTCTCAGCTGTGCCTACAACAGGAGACACCTTTATTAACAACCTTTAACCACCTATGACAATTACTTTGAATTATGATCATACAGACATATGCATAAATATATATATATATAATATGATGAGATATATTCACAACAGCAATGTTTACACATGCACACTACGTTATATGATAAAGTTGTTCTTAGCAGCATTATTTATAAAACCCAAACACTGAAAAAACTTCTGCATTATTTGTCAAGCTGATAAAAGAATCATAATGTGTGTGTGTGAGTGAGTGTGTGTGTGTGTGTTTTATTGATTACTCTCTGAATCCTGTAAGCAGACGGGGAAAAAAAAAGCCTTGTTTCACTATGTAAGAACAGGTCACATCCCACACCTAGATGTCTGTTTGGATTGGAAATAGAGTCTCTGGATAAGAAGGCACTTTCCCTATCAACTTTATTTTAGGGAACTGGGAGTTTGAAATTTGTTAGAAGAACAGCTATAGAACCAGTCCACGTTCAAACCATTTATACCAAAGTGTTGGTGATTGCTGTTAGAAACATTTTAGGTAGCTAGGTCATTAGTTCTCAGCTTGATATGACTTCCTCCTTCTAGAAAACACCAAATAATCTTTCATAAATTCTACCTATATTTATGAATATTTATTATATGTCAAGAATATATGGGAAGCGAATATGGCTCAAGTGATTGGGCTCCCATCTACCATATAGGAGGTTCAGGGTTCAATTTCTGGGGACTCCTGGTGAAGGCAAGCTGGAATTCATGATGAATTGGTCTGAGCAGAGAGCTGGCTGAGGCGGAGTACTGGCGCAGCAAGATGATGACACAAAAAGACACACAGAGAAGAGACAATAAGAGATTCAGCAGACCAGGGACCTGAGGTGGCACAAAAGATTGAGCACCTCTCTCCACTCTGAAAGGTCCCAGGATGGGTTCCTGGTGCCGCCTAAAGAGAAGACAAGCAGAAACAGAAGAACACAGAGACAACAGACAGCGAGCACAAAACAACGAGACGGGGGAAAGTAAATAAATAAATCTTTTATATATATATATATATATATATAAAGCTAAGTATATCAAGATGAGTAACATATAATCATGATGTTGAGGGACTTACAATCTAGGCCAGAAGTCAGCAAACTTTCTGGAAATGACCAGACAGTATTTCAAACTTTGCACTCCACATATGGTTTTTCTCACATATCCTTTGTTTTTTGTTTATTTGTTCATCTGCTTTGTTGTTTGTGTTTTTACAACCTTCTAAAAATGTAAGAACCAATTTTAGCCAGAAGCCCATGCAAAGAAAAAAAAAATGATTGGGATAAGGGATAATGGCTCTAGTTTGTTGACGTCTAGATGAGTTAACAAAATCAGAAACTAGGCAAAATGTCAAGAAATGTAGAGTTCAACAATGTTGGCTAAGTATTCCTCATGACTCAAAAACAAACAGGACCAAGATGGCAGGATGCTATGTTCCAGGTTGCCATTCCCCCACAGAATCTTTGAACAACTAGCAAAAACTCACAGACATCTTCCTTAAAATTCCAGAAAAGAGTTAAAAGGTTGCAGAATCTGAGCAAATGCTGAATCAACTTATATTGAGTGAAATAAACCAGACACTAAAAGCCAAATATTGTATGATATCACTGATATGAAATAATTAGAACAAGCAAATTCATAATGTCATAAAATAGACTATAGGTTACCAGGGGCAGAGGTAGGGTACGGAATGGTGAATTAATGCTTTATAGAATTTCTGTTCAGGAAGATGAAAAAAGTTTTAGTAAAAAATGGTAGTGAGGGAAGGGGATGTGGCTCAAGCAATTAGGCTCTCGTCTACCATATGGGAGGTACTGGGTTCGATTCCTGGGGTCTCCTGGTAAAAGCGAGCTGCCCCGTGCAGCAAGCTGGCCTGTGTGGAGAGCTGGGACCCTTGTAAAGCTTGCGCAACAAAAAGAGACAAACACGAGAGATAATGAGAGACACAACAAACCAGGGAGCTGAGGTGGCTCAAGCAATTGAATGCTTCTCTCCCACATCTGAGGTCCCAGGATTGGTCCACAGTGCCTCCTAAAGGGAAGATAAGAAGAGAACACATGCAGACACAGACAGCTCACAGCAAAATGTACACAGAGAGCAGACAGTAAGTGCAAAAACAATAAGGGCAGGAATAAATAAATAAAATAAACCTTTAAAAAAATGGTGGTGATAGAAGCATAACATTTTAATTGCAATTAACAGAACTGAGTTATATATTTGAATATGGTTAAAAGGGGAAATTTTTAGAATGTATATGTGTTACTATAATAAAAACTTAAAAAAATAAAAACAATAAATTGTAGGGCTCTACAATACAAATAGATGTAATGTAAACCCTAGACTATAATTAATAGTACAATTCTAATAATATTGTTTCATTAATTGTAACAAATGTAGTACACTACTACAAGTTATTAATAAAAGAGGAAGTATTATGGAACTTTGTAATTTCTGCATGATTTTCCTGTAAATCTAAAACTTCTTTAAAAAAAAAGGTAAGAGAAGCTTGGATCATCCTTGCTGGAAACTTGCCCAAACCTCCCCAGAGTGGTGTGTGGCCAGCCTGCACTCTCATTGTGTGTTTCTGTCTCAGTCCTGAGGGAGCAGAGTAACCCTTATGCACATACTGGGTTGCCTACATGTCAGTGCCAATATATCTGTTGGTAGCCTGATAGACTGAACCAGGAAACTCATCTGGGCTCACCTTCCCAGAACTTACCCTGCAGGCAGAAGCAGCTTGAAGACAGATAAAGCAGTGAAAGAAACAATTAAGATAAAGGGGTCTAGAGCAAACAGGAGAATAACCTATAGGGGAAAAGAGTCTATTACATAGAAACTAGAGGGGTCATTAGGATTCATGTAAATGGGGAATTCTTAAGGTCAGAAGAAAGCACAGGCCCAAGATAAGGGGAAGGCTCAAAAAAATGGATAAAACCTTGCACTTCACAATCTTTTTTATAAAATAGTTAAATTCTGAATAGAGCTTCAGCCAAGAGAAATCCAATTTGCAAAGACTGTGAAAGGTGATTTTGTTTTTGTTGTTGTTGTTAGCACCTATCACTCAAGGAAATATCATTCAATAGCTGGATATAAACTTAAGAACCAGAGAGATCAGAGATTAAATCCCAGAGTTCACACTTACAATATTACAATAAACACATTGCAACAAAAAATTACAGGACAAAGAAATAGAAAATATTGTCCCATGCAAAGGAACAAGGTAAATATTCAGAAATCATTAATGAAGGGGACCAGAATTTTGGACATACATATACACTAAAAAATTATCCTCAATATTTTCAGAGAGATAAATGAAACACAGAGAAAGAACTAAATGATATAAGGAAAATAGTGAATGAACAATATGGGAATATCTTTGAGATACTTATTAAGAAAAAAACAGAAATATTGGCATTGGAGACCACAATAACTGAAATTAAAAATTTCCTAGAAGTTTTCAACAGCAGTTTGGAGCTGGAAGATGAAAAAAATCCACTTTCTCAAAGACAAGACAATTGAAATGCTTCAGGCTGAGGAGCAGAAATAAATAAATATATATATATATATATGTAGCCTGAGAGACTAGTGAAACACCATCAAGTGTACCAGAAGGAGAAGAACGAGAGAAGGAGTAGAAGGAATATTCAGAGAAATAATGGAGAAATCCCAAATTTAACAACAGATATGAACATGCACATTCAACAAATCCAACAAATCCCAAACAAGATAAACTCAAAGAAAACATTGCCCAGAAATATAGTAATGAAACCGTACAATGCCAAGGCCAATGAGAGAGTTCTGAAAGCAACAATAGAAAAACAATGTGTTAAATACAAAGGAGTCTCAATAACATTAAGTGCCAATTTCTTATCAGAAACCATGTAAGCAAGAAGGTGGTGGGATGAAATAGTGTGTTAGAAGAAAACAATTGCTAAACAAGAATTTTATATCCAGTAAGACTGACTTTCAAAAATTAGGGCAAAATTAAGACATTCTCTGATAAAATATGACAGAGTTTGTCACCTTACCTGTCCTACTAAATGCTAAAGGAAGTCCTTCAGGCTGAAAGGAAAGGACACTTGACAGTGGTTCAAGATGGTGTAAAGAAATAAAGACCTCCAATAAAGGTAATCATATGGGTCACTACAAAAGTCAGTACAATTTAGTGTTTGGAATGTGACTTCACTTTTTACTTCTTGTAGTTTCTAAAGTGCTAATGCATAAAAATCAATGATAAATCTCTGTTTTTTTTACTTTATAAAGATATAATGTGTAACACACACAACAAAAAGGTGGGGGATGGAAGGATATAAGAAATATATATGTGTATATTACTGAAGTTAATTTAGTATCAAATCAAACTTGATTGTTATAGATTTAGGATGATCAAATTAAGCCCCATCATACCCACAAGTAAAAATATATGAAAAATATATACAGAAAAAAATAAAAAGGAGTTGAATATGACACAGCACAAAAAATAAAATAAATATGAAAGTACAAATTAATGGAAGAATTGAGGGACATAAAAATGAGGGACATTAAAATCTTACAAAGAGAAAATAGCAAAACAGCAGAAGACAGCCCTGATGCTTCAAATGTAAATGGACTAAACTCTCAGTCAAAGGGCAGAGACTGCTAAAATGGATAAAAAAATAAAAACCACCTTTATGCTCATGTTAAATTAACTCATGTTAAATTCAGAGACACCAGAAGATTGAAAGTGAAAGGAAAATATGCCATGTAAATATAAACCAAAAGAGAGATAGATTAGCTATATTAATATCAGATAAAATAAACTTTAAGTTAGAAACTGTTATAAGGGACAAAGAAGGTCATTATACATTGATAAAGGGGTCAATTTAACAAGAAGCTATAATAATTATAAATATACGTGCACCTAACAGTAGGGCCCCAATATATATGAAACAAATATTGACAGATTTGAAGGGAGAAATAGTTCTACATTAATAATAGAACACTTCAATATACCACTTTTAGTAATATATAGAACATCTAGACAGAAGAACAATAAGCATGAGAACACTTAAATGATACTACAAACCAACTAGAATTATCAGGCATATATAGAACACTTCACCCTACAGCAGCAGAGTATGCATTCTTCTTTATTACACATTCTACAGGGTTGATATTTGTGTTGTTTGAAGCTAGAGGTACCCTGGAAAAACATGTCCTTGAAGTTAATCCATTTCTGTAGATGAAACCCATTGTATGTAGGACCTTTTCATGAGGCTACTTCAATTAACGTGAGACATACCTCATTCAGGATGGTATTAATCCTATTAATGGAGACATTTATAAACAAATGAATACAGAGAGAGAGAGAGAGAGAGAGAGAGAGAGAGAGAGAGAGAAAGTCATGGAAGCAAGAAGCTGAAACCTGGAATGGAAGGGAGAGACCAGCAGACACCACCATGTGCCTTGCCATGTGGCAGAGAACCCAAGGATCAACAGCAGCTATTCTTCAGGAAGAATGCATTGCCTTATTTGATGCCTTGATTTGGACATTTTCATATTGATGCCTCAAATTTGTAAGCTAATACATTCCCATCACTTAAGCCAACACATTTCATGGAATTTTCTTGAAGCAGCCTAGGAAACTCAAATGACCATATATTAGTTTGCAGAACAAATGTTAATGTGAAAATACTGGAATCATGCAATCTTTCTGACCACAATGGAAAGAATCAAGAAATCAATAACAGAGGGAGAAGAGGAAAATTCACAAATATGTGGAAATAAAATAATACACTCTTAATGAATGGATCAAAAAAAGAAAACATTAAGGAAATTAGGAAATACCCTGAAGAAAATGAAAATGAAAACAAAACATACCAAGACTTAGGGGGTGCAGCAAAGGTGGTGATGAAAGGAAGATTCATAGCACAAATGTTTACATTAAAAAAGAAAAAATATATCAAATCAGAGCCCTGATCTCACACCTGGAGGACCTAGGAAAAGAAGAACAAACTAAAAGCAAAGCAAGTAGAAGGAAGGGAATTATAAAGATTAGAGTAGAGAAAATGAAATAGAGAACAACAACAAAAAATAGTACACAGACTCAACAAAATCAACCTTGGTTCTTTGAGAATATCAATAAAATCAACAAACATTTGCCTAAACAGATAAAGAAAAAAAAGGGAGGACACAAATAACTAGAATAAAAATTTAAAGTGTGGATATTACTATTAAACCCTTAGAAATAAATAAAAATATTTTTAAAATTTACTATGAACAATTTTAATTCAAAAGTTAAATAACCTAGATGGTATGTAAAAATTCCTAGAAATACACAATAGACCTACACTGACTCGAGAAATAGTTCTCAACAGACAAGAAAAACATAAGTAAAGAGATTGAGTCTAATAAAATCCTCTCAACAGAAAAAAGCCCAGGACCAGATGGCTTCAATGGACAATTTTACCATACATTCCAAGAAGAATGAACAATATTCCTGCTCAAAATCTTGCAAAAAACAGAAGAGGGGAACACTCCCTAACTCTTTCTATGAGGCCAACATCACCCTAATACTAAAGCCAGATAAAATTACCACAAGGAAAAAAATTTAGACTAATAATCCTCATGAATAAAGATGCTCTCTCTTTTTGTAACATATATTGTGTTTTTCAAATCAAGATCAATTGACACTGTCAGTACCTGAAACTATCAGAGAGTAACAAGAATACAAGATAAACAATGTGTATATTAATTGTATGTCAAATTTATTCAAACATTTTCTTAAGAATGACTCTGATTTCTTGCCTTCTTCAAATGTTTGGTCATAAATGCGTGTAAGCTAACTAGGCTGAATTCTCTTTTTGCATGTGTGTTCTGTGATCTCATGCATTTAAAAAAATGTATTAGAGAAGTTGTGAGTTTTCAAAACAATCATACATTGTATAGAGGATTTCCATATATCACTTCACTGCCAACACCTTGTATTGTTGTGGAACATTTGTTACAAATGAGGAAAGAACATCATCAAAATATTATTGCTAATGGAAGAGGGAGAAAGTGTAAACTACAATGTAAACTATAATCTGTGCTTAGTGGCAATGCTCCTAAATGTTCATCAATTGCAATGAATGTACCACACTAATGAAAGAAGATGCTTTGTGAGGAAAAGTGGGAGGTGTGCAGAGTGGGGCATATGGGAACCCCTTACATTTTTTTAATGTAACATTTTATGTAATCTAAGTACCTTTTAGAAAAAAAAACAAACTTAAAAAATAAAAAAGAACATGCACACGCACAAATATTACTGCTAAGTATAGTCCATACCTTATATTTGGTGGATTTTTCCTATAAACCACCTTATTATCAATAGCCTGTGTTAGTATTGTGTATTTGTTATAGTGCATAAGAGAACGTTCTCATATTTGTATGAGATGGATATACATACCACATTCCATCATCCATGGCTTATAAGTTCACTATATTATATGTCCCCATGCCTTGTACAATCCATCTAAAGTGTATATTCATTGACTCTCAGTTTCATCATAGTTGTGCTGTCAATACCTCAGTAAATTTTAGAACATTTTCATTACTCCAAAAGGAAAAATTCCATACTCCTTTATACCTCCTATTGCTGACCCTTAGCTATGATATAGTATGATATAGTATAGCTATGATATAATACTTTCTTTACTATGGATGAAAAATATTATAGTCCATAAGTTACATTAGTTGTTTTCCCCATGTATCCCCATATTCTTAACACTTTGTAATAGTGACATACATTCGTTGTAATTCATAGAAGAACATTCTTGCATTTGTACTATTAACCACAATTCTCATCCACCTCTGAATTCACTATGTTATACAGTTCCTAGTTTGGAAGTATGCAGGACCCTTATGTGGTAGTGCCCATCTCAGTAACTTGGAACTCTATATCTCCAGTTGCCCAGGACAAAAAATCTTTGTGGCATTCTAGTCTCCTTTATTTTTCTCACACCCCATATCATATCCATGAATAAATCCTATACAATTTATCATTAAAAAGAAGTCAGTGTCTGATCAGCTCTCACCACCACTGCCACTAATACTCTGGTCCATGTCACCACCATCTCTGACCTATTGTTTTCTATCTTTCTTATATTTTCAGAGTAGATTCATGGATGAGCATAGTGCACTGTCTTAACCAAAATTTCTTAATTATTCTCTTGGAAGAGGGTAAAAGACTTTAGGGCACAAGTTTATAAGCCAGATAAATTACATATTTTTTGTTTACATTATTAAGAATAGTTTATAAATTCAACTTCTTTAGCAGATATTTCATCAAGAATGCCACCAAATGTAAGACAACTCTGAATAAAGTGAATTGTCATAAATAGATCTCTGTAATGAAAATGAAGTTTGACAGTTGGCTAGAGATTTTATCATGAGAGCTATGAGTCATCTAGAATTCTCAATCCATTTCCATAGAATGAAAGCTGGTATTAAAATAAAGATCATTATTCATCTTTCTTCACTGAAAAAGTCCTTAGACATGTTTTCCTTTGGGACAGGAAAAGAGAATTATTATTTAGTAGGAGACTCTTTTACTCTGTGGTATGTAATTACTAAGCTAATTGTTTAGAAATACAATGAATTTTTTTCAAACATTTTGCTAACAGTTGCCTGAAAATTTTTATTACTGGTAAGATTGAAACAATTCTCCTCAGTGATTATCTTGACAGGTCACAAAGTAGTGGGGAGAAACTCTTACTCTTTGTATTCACATATTTGTGGGAGTCTTTTAACTTAAATATTGTAATCTGAAGACAGAGAAGGAAAATTAACGAGATGTTTAATTTAAGATGTGTTTCTTGCTCTCTTCAATCCATTCTAATTTTCAATATCAGTAGACTAACTGCAACAGTATCTTATTCCTGAAATACTTTTAAGCAAACTTGAGCCTATAATTAGCACTATGCTCATTAAATATATGTCCCAGAGACTTAAGTCTTCAATCTGTTCATGTGCCAGTTAAGCCCTGAATCTCAGCAAGAGTTGCAACACTTACTCCTCAGTTCGTTGGTCTCTCCCAGGACAAGTGGTGGAAAATGATGGTGGAAAATGCCCAATCCCAGGGGGCAGAGAGTGTTTATAGCTGCAGGTGGACAGTTCCATTCATCTGCCCCATGGGATCTGGGACCCCTCTCAGTCAGAAGCAATGTGAACATCACCATCCCAAGGTCCTCAGGTTTGAGGAATGAACAAACATAGGGCGGAAAGGCAAATATGGACTTAAGTGAACTTATGACTGTTCTAGTGATGGAGCAACTTGTATCATTGATGTGAGGACAGTGGCCACCAGGGATTCTGGGAGGAAGAAGAGGGAAGAATGAAGATAACGTGGGGTATTATGAGGACATCGGAATTGTCCTGCATGATTTTACAATGACAGATGCAAGCCATTGTACATTTTGTCTGGGCCAGTGAAATTTTGCGGTGCAAACTATAATGCAGATTATGGTCCATGGTTGGTGGCGGTACTTCAATGTGTGTTTATCGATTGTGGTGCGTATGCCACACCAGTGAGGGATGCTGTTGGTGGGAGGAGGTGTGGGGGAAAAGGGGTAGTGTATGTGGGAGTCCATGTATTTTTGATGTGGCATTTATGTGATCTGGAATTTCTTTAAAAATAAAAAAATTATCTCAAAAAAAAAATAAAATAAAAAACCAAAACAACTAACATATGTAAAATTCAAAGTCTGCATGAGATTGAGAGCTAAGAATATGAGAATTGTTGAATCTCTGAGTTTGGGATGGGTGTCCTCTTTAAAATTTCCTGGCTCTTTCCAAAGGGAAAAGTTGAGTCTTCTCTGCTGATAGATCTATTACCAGACAAATATATGAACAGCCATATGCTACGGGGGCTGACCTATCTTCATATTTATGGTTGACAGAGGTCAGGTGAGCATTTAAAAATGATTCTATAAATAATTACTTGCTAGGGTTTTTAATACATAACCACACGTCAACATGAAGATATTTTAAAATCCAGTTAAGTAGTGAAGAAAGTAAAAATATAATTGCTTATCAATAACTGATGTTTCTCATAAGACATCAAGGAAATATTGATTATTGACGGGAAATACATTACAGATTTTAATAAATTTCTAACTCTCATTTAATTATACAAATGAAACAATATTCATTTACTAAATGAGACTAAGCACTTAATATTTATATAATTTCTTGATTAAATCATCCCCATCACAAAGAAAATAGCATGTATTTCTACATGTCTTTAGAAATACAGAAAGCATTATGTTATGAGAAGAACAATAACTTAGAATCCAGGAAAAGTTTGGTTTGAGTTCAAGCTTTATCACTTAGTAGCTGTGGAACCTCATGCAAATCCTTCATTTTCATTGATACTCATTGTTGAAAGTTGGTAAAATGAGAATAATAACTCCTTACCATATTGTAGTGAGGATGAAATGATCTAATAAGTGAAATTACCACAGCACAGTGCCTGGCTTATAGTACAATTTCAGTAAATGTTAGTGAGACTTTTCTCACTCATGGATGGCTTACAAATGTTCTATGGGAGAAAAAGAATAAATAAAGATTTCGGATATCATATTGTTTATCACTTGGTTTGATATAATGATCAATGAAAGATCTGGACCAATATTTTCTAAACTGTTTTATTCAGAATAGTGTCCCATGAGCTGTTGATAGGCACTCTGTGGGACCTCCATGATCAGATAATTTCATGAAACACAAAATATTTTATCTGACCCCCTTTCAGAGAGCTACCATGCATATCAGTAATATTATAGGCTTTAAAATATCCTGATGTTTAAAAGAATTACATAGAATTGTTCAACTTTATATGGTGATATATGCTCTTTTAGAAATGTTTGTTGGTTTTTTACCCTATGCTGAGGAAAAGTATGGATAAATGGTCCATATGGGTCATGCTTAAGGAAGACTTAGGAGTTGGTGGCCAAATCTGACACATGAAGGAAAAAGAATCATATTATGAGAGGAAATTAAAATAAAATTGAAAAGAGTCAACAACTTGCTAGCTGGAAACAAATATTGTGAATTATTTATGTATTAGTTTTCTATGTTGCATAACAATTTACTACATAGTAAGCAGCTTAAGCCCACCCAAATTTATTATCTTGCAGTTTCTGTGGTTCAGGAGCTTTGGCATGGTTTAGCTGGGTCCTCTGATTAGGGTGTCACAAGACTCAAATCAAGGCATTGGTTGGTGCTGGATTCTCCTCAAAGGGTAGGCCAAGGAATGATCTACTTCTAAGTTCTCCCAGCTTGCTGGTAGAATTCATTCCCTTACAGCTTTGTGATTCCTGCCAGCAGCACAGAGACAGAGAAACTCTAGCAAGACCAAGACTGTACTCTTATGTTATAACCACATCTAATCACTGTACAACCCATCATGTTTGTCACAGCCCATTGGTTAGAAGCAAGTCACATGTCCCACCCCTCTTCAATCAGAGGGGATCACACAAATTTGTTAATATCAAGAGTTGAGGTTCTTGGGGCCTGCCTTAAAGCCTGTCATACTTAATAATTTATATATTATTCAGAGGAGGAAACTTTTACGATAAATTAAAGTTTTTCTCAAAAGGGCTAATATAGTCAATGGTCATTTTTATATTGAAACCTATAAAGCTAGAACTTTCCTACTATAGATCAGAATATATACAATTCATTCACATCATCATCACACAGCATCTTAGGAAGTAGGAAAGTTAGGTGGTGTTTCATTATCATTTTAGCATGAAAATAGCTATTTAGGTTCAGAAAATGCAAGTGATTGGTGAAAAAGAACATAGCTTATAAATGAAGTGGTTACTTTACTCAACAGGGTCTTCTGGCTATAAATGTAATGATGCATCTCCAGTTCAGTATGTTATATCACCCATCTCTCACCTGGAAGAACTTTAAGCAAATACATCTCTTCTATTTTTTAAAAATTTTCTAAAAGATATTTAAATTTAGTTTTAAATTTCTTAATTAACTATTAGCAATCTGATAGAAATCTTCAGGTTATTCTTCAGAATATATGTATATATAATACCTTGATTGCTGAATATTTTGACCAGGGAATGTTCAGCTTTTCAGTTTTCCATTTTGAAAATAAAATGAAAGATTAGGGATAGAAAAAAAGTAATTTCAGTTCCATAATAATTATGTAAATATCTTACATTTCTGAATTGAATTTGTTTGGGGGCTATTTATGTAGCTAACTTGTTTACAAGATCTGCCTCCTTGGGGTACATTGAATTAGAAATATATTGTGGAAAAATAATCATTTAAACAAAATTCAAGGAAAAAGCTGATAAGAAACATGTTTTTAGATAATAAAACATGTTTTTTGTATCCATACTATTAATTTTTAAGTTTTTCACAGAAATTTTTTGTTGATCTTGTTTTTCTTTTCATTTATTTTAACAATTCTTGCTTTCTTGGCAGTTAGAAACATTTTTTTTTTTTAATATGTTGACTTTTCTAGTTAAAATGCTACATTGAGGACTTTGAAATGAAACTATTGCCAATCTTCATTATTCATGGCTTTCATATTTCTGAATTCACGTACTCACTAAAATTTATTTGTAACCCCCAAATCAATGCTCATTGTGCTTCTGTACCAGTCCCGGACAATTGAAGAGGGTCAAAAAATTTGTTTCACCCGATGTACCTGTGCCCAGCTGAGGTTAAACAAAGAGAAAGTCTGCCTTTTTTCAGCTGTCATACTACAAACAATTGTCCTTTACATGATATATTTAGTGTCACATGAAATGTTGTGAATAGAGTTTCACCAAAACCTACTCCAATATTTCCCCTAAGAGGTATGGTTTGCTATTCACTAATTGAGGGTTTGTAGCTACTTTATAGAACACAACTTCTAAAAATAAGGAAAATAGTCTGTATCTTAGAATCAGACCAACTATCCTGAAGAGCTTCTGTGAAAGGGCAGCTGAGCTTGTTTCAGAAGGCAAGGTTTAAATACACACAGTCCTCACCACTTTACTTTCCTACCTCCTCAAATCCTACACCCTGCTTCTCTCAGGGAAAATATTTTCCACGGGATTCTATTAAAAATTTTTTTTAAGTCTGTAGCTTGGAACAATTAGACCCACATTTTAACACTTTACATGTATACAAACACATAAGCAAAGGTTGATTATGTTATATAAATATTTCAATCTTGGTCATTTTTATATTTTGGGCAAGATAATTATGTTGTGTGGGACTGTTCTGCATATTGTGGAATATTGAGCAGGATTTCTGGCTCTACCCACTAGATATCTTTAGTACCCCTCAGTTATGACATCCAGAAAAATTTCTAAATGCTATCAAAAGTGTCCCCTTTGGGGCTCAACCACCTCCAATTGAGAACCACTGTGCTCCAGAATATGTGCTCCTAAATATCTAAACTATAGATATATCTAAGCAAAATAAAAATAAAGGGAAAAGGGTTAATGGTGGGAAAAATAACTATTTCATTGAAATGTTTGAGGTAAAATGAATAATGCATATGAAGATGTCTAATGCACTACTGGTCAAATAATAAGATTCAATCTATATTATCTCAGTTGTACAAATATGAACATCATACAGATGAACAACATCTGGAAATGTTTATATAGCCCATTAAAATATAAAATAGAAAAGAATTATGGGGTATCATGAAACAAAGATAACCTAACTATGGGCTGCAAATAACAGTGGATTATCCTAACAGAGGAGATGTTGATGTTTCATATTTCAAGATAAAATGAAAAAACCCATAGAAACTTATTTTATTGTTGTTTTCAATGAGTTAATATCCAAACAAGACTAATACTTTCTCCTTGGTTTGTTTAACTTAAATGTATGAGCACTTTGCTTCATGGTAAAATTTTAAATAGCTACCTTGTTTAAACATCATGTTTTTTTGCATTCAACTGGAGAGAGGAAATCTCTCTTGATATGATTACTATTTTTTTTCCTTTTAACACATTTGATTAATTTACCCAAACCCTGACTTAACAAATGCCTAAAATTGATCATAAAGTAATGTATATATAGGTAAAAAGTATAAATTTCATTTACAAATAGTAAACTGATATTAATCAGAGCCACTATGAATAATGAATATATATCAGACCATATATATACATATTGCACATATCAATATTAAAATGATATTAATTAGAGCCAAATTTTAATTTAACCACAGCTAAAGATGAAACCAAAGGCATGTTAAAATATGTATATTCTCATATTTTTATTTCCCAAAACCAGGCTGCCTAACAACCTGGGAAACTATTTTTAATACTAATTTAATTATGCAGATACTTTTATATACTTGCAGAAATGTGTCATATAAATTATTTCAGGGAATTAATAATGAAAATTATTCATTATAATTAATAATATTAGCATGCTGACAAAGTAAATACCATTATTCTGTTTATCAATCAACTTGGACACTTTACATTTCAATGATGAAATATTTTTCAAAAATTGACATTTACCTTCCTTTGAATATTTTCTTCTTTACTAAGGTCCTTTCATTAATTGTCTCCAGTTTTTAAAGTAAATAATTATTTCAATCAAAATAATATAAGAACATAATTTAAAAAGTCAGACATTTTTCCAGACAATATTTTTTAAAAAATAAAGAAATTTCTTGCCTTATACCTTCACTTTCCAAATATCCACAATTTAAAAAATTATTTCATTTTTTTTCCATCTTTAAAATTCTTTTACTCTCTCTCCATGCTCTTGTCCTTTCTTCGTCTATTGTTCTGCTCTAAATACCTTTTGTTTAACATTTAAATGAGGTTTAATGAAAGGAGGAAGGAGACATTCCCGTTGTGTTTTCCCATCAACAGGAAAGTGACCATGTCTTAATTCTTAATTGTGTCTAACCCACACCTGGGTACCTAAACAGTTATGTTCATTAGTAACAGATATTTTATATTATCTCAATATGCACATATTTATTAGTTAGTTGCTGGCTGGAATAAAATATCATAATCTCAATTAAATTGTAGAATTAATCTGCTTTTCCATCTAGAAGTTACATTAATACTATATCACAAAAATAATATTATCATAGGACTAATTAAACTTGTTCATCAAAATTTATGTAATTATTGGTAAAAGTTGCAGAACATTTCCATGGAGGTGTAAGAGTTCCTCTATCTATTCTTGTTCTAAAAAGATCCCCAGAGTTTCTTCAGTTACCATTCTTCTCCATGTAGGCATAGAAATCTTTCTATATTTTTTTCAAATATTCTCTAAGACTTAAACGTTCTTTGTGTAAAATAATTTTCAAGACATGATATAATCTAAACTGACAAATATTTTGATGTCTGTGATTTATAGAAAGATACATAAAAGCAATGCATTAGAAGAAATTATTTTAATGCATATTTAACTCCAAAGATACATCTAAAAAGGATGTTAAATATTGTATATCAAAGAGATTTCTTTGACGACCACTCTTCTCTTTGGCAGAATAATTAATAGAAATTTTATTTATAAATGTAATGGTTGTAAAAAGGCAAGTTCAATGTCTGATTTTAATTTCTATTTATATTTGCACTAATAATCACTTTAAAGCCCTCTCATTATCCTGCATACTTCTAGATGAGATATAAAATATATTTGTAAAAATTGAAGCATGACTTTTGAGACACTCTTCTGTGTACAAATTGAAAGAAGCATTATTCTACTTTCATATATGACAAACCACTATTTCTCCTTTCACAGTAGTTATTTGCACATATCCATAATAATAATCATGGATATTCATTATATTATATTTATTTTATTGTATATAAAATACAATACATACTTGTTTATTATGATCTTCTTCTTTGCCTTTCCAGATATATTATGACAATGTAAGGATAGATGAATTCCCAAGCTGAAATAACATGGTATCAGAGGAAGACCACATGACTTATTGGGTTGTATTTGATTCTAGTTCTGAGGCAGCCACCTTTTCTCTGTGTCTGAGACTGTTGGCTCTAATTGTGAACAACAACAACAAAAAAGAAGCAAACAAACAGAAGAAAAAAAGAAAAAGAGTTGGTTAACATGAGCCTTAGGTTCCATCTAGTTCTAAATAGTGTTACAGTACTGAATCAGACTATAACAGATCTCTGCTCAAGATAAATTGCTCTTCAAATCTGAATGTGTAAGAAGTATGGTGAGAAGAATATGGAGACAGTAAAGACCATATGTAGGGAGGTTTATTATTGTCAATTACAATCTGGGTTATAACTAGGTTGCTTGCAAGGCAAATGAGAAGGAAGAAACAGAAATGATAGACATGAAGAAAGTATCAACTCATTTGTTTAAGCATGTGGAACATTGTTGTTATAAAGAAAGTTGTCTTTGCCAATATGATTTATACTCTAAAGATGATAAATGATAATGTTTGGCACGTTTCTTTGTGCTGTAATTTGAACCATCCATAGGATTCATTATTCTAAAACATTTCAAATGCAGATGTGCACTTGCATCTTCTAGTTAACAGTGTTTCCTCTAAGACTCCCAAAATAATTTCTAGAATATTTTTCTTATTTTTGGAAATAGTACTAAACTTGAATGCTTCATTGTAGGTGGTCCTGAACACTGCATCATATCTTTATATACCCAATGATCTCTCATCAAATTAAAGTTTCATTCAAATAAATTATTTACTATCATAAAGATACCTACATAGCTTTCTTTTTCAAGTTCAGCTACCAGAGATGAGTTATGTTTTCCTTTCCAAGTATAGTGTGGGTTTGGACCAGTCAATTCACCTCCCAGAGTCTTAAATTCCTCCCCTTAAAAATTGGAGTAGCAAAAATCTATTTCTTGGGATTACTGTGTACCTTGAATAAGAGATTCATTTAAAGCATTCAACATATCACTTTGGCACATAACAAATACTTATTCATTAAATTTATGCTTTATTAGTATTGTTAATCTGTATTGCTTATTTCCAAAGCAGGAAGGTGTTAAATAAAATATTGACAGAAATTTAAGAATGTTATTAAAAATTTTCTTGAATAGTTAAATGGGATTAAAAAATAATACGAGGTAATTCATAATTACTAATGTGCTTATTGTATCTTGCCTCTCCAGAGCTACTTTTGTTTGCAGTATTTTCTAAGTTTTTTTTTAACCACTTAACATTGTGAAGCAGCTTGGGAAGGGAGGTGTGACCGTTTGAATTTGGTGAATCCTCAAAAAAGATTATGTTCTTAAACTAATCTATTCCTGTGGGTGTGTGTGGCAGTTTGAGATTATTTATGAATCCCCCAAAAAGAAAGTTTGTTTGTAAACTAATCTGTTCTGGGTATATCCTTTGATTATATTGGATTCAGTTGAGGGGCACTTGATTAAAGTACTTGATAAGATTAGGACTTTGATTCGACCAGGTCAGAAAGGCATGACTCAGGTTGAGTCCCTGCCCCCTTTGTGGGCTGATATAAATGGACATTCACTTAATAAGACATGTGAGAAGAGAAGAGAACTTTGTCAATTTTTATCCTGCGGCTCCGGGGAGGGATGAGCCATTTGCCTGATAGTTTTCAGCTGCTATAGAAAACCTGGAAAGACACAAGCCCTATGCCAAGAGAAAAAGGAAGCCCAGGAAGGAGATACCAGGCAGAGATCAATGACCATCTTGCTTCAACATGTGGCAAGTGACTTCGGTGAAAAAGCAACCTTGAGTTGGATTCTTTAGGGCCTTGTAACTGTAAGCTTTTACCCCAAATAAATACCCCTTATGAAAACCATCAGAATTCTGGTACTTTGCATCAGCACCCCTTTGCCTGACAAATACAGTGTGGTACCTTTGATTGTATTAGATTGACTTTAGATTTCTTAATTATATCAATTTTGATTGGACTATGTCAGTGAGGTGTGATTCAGATTGAGTCTCTGCCCTCTTACTGGGTCTTAAATAAACACAGACACACACACAGAGACACACAGAGTAAAGAAGCCACCATTTTTGATCCTGCTATATGAGACAGGACTCCAGGACTGTCAGCAGCCAAAGCTTAAGCATGAAGCCCCCAAGAGGCTGGGCCCATGGAGCAGTTCAAGGCTTAGGCAATGAGCGCTGTCATTTGCCTGATCGCCATGTGGCAGGACACCAGGATTACCAGTAGTTGACTTTGTGAGAAGCGTCTCTGATGATGCTTTAATATGGACGTTTCATGGCCTTGGAATTGTAAACTTTTACCCTAAATAAAATTCTCATTTTAAAAGCCAACCCATTTCTGGTATTTTGCATCAGCAGCCTTGTGGCGAACTAAGACAGGAGGGCATATTAGAGGAACTGAATTCCATGGGACTATATTTTGGAAAAAGTAGCTTCATATCATATCCTTACCACTTAGTCCCATGTTCAAGGATAAGATTAGTTCAATTTGTACTACTTCAACTCAGAGTCTCAAAGGGGTTATCAATTTATTTCAGCATAAGAATTCAAGCCACATTTGGTATTTTATGGGGCCATTTTAGTTACTTTGGCACATTTATATGAAAAGTGAGATTCTTATATATTTCTCTCAGGATAAAATTATTTCCACAACTGATTTTCATTATTTTTTGAACCAGAAATATGTATTTTAAGATAGTTGAAATGATACAATACTATCATATTAAAAATTAGTTCTGATTTCCAACTAGAAGTGTATATTGAAAATTAACTTTTTAAGAGAAATCCTTAAAGAATAGTGATTGCTCACTTTAAGAAACATTTATTTACTACATGTCTTACTTGATCATATGAACAACACTCAAGTTTTTAGCCTTATTTTTCAAACTGCAACACCATACATCTTTTATATGGGCACTGAGAGTAATGCAGTAAAATCATACTGTTAAATCCAAGATCCAATAATAAATTCTGAAGTGCTTAATTTGTCAAATAAAAACAGCCTTTAACCTATAAAAACAAAACTAAACAAAGATAAATTAATTTTGTTGTGAAGAAGTCTCTTGGGAGGTATGAAAGTGTCTACAGTGTTAAATCAGCACTTAGAATACAAATCATTTATTGAAGTCTTCCACAAAACAAAGTATAAGTCCATCCATAAGAAAGATGTCCAATTTTTAAGTATTAATATAATGCCTTGTATTTAATACAAAAATGTTCCAATGTGAGGATTGTTGCAACGCCACGTTAGTATTAAAAAAAAAAAAAAAAGGAGGAAAAAAAACTGGTTTTAATCCCATATTCCTTAATGTTTATAAATCCAAGTATCCTTAACAATTCATCTCATCTCTTTAAGTTTAATTTCTGATTCTTAAACTAGGAGAACTAATAACATGTACCCCATAGAGTGATTAGGAGATTTAAATGAGATAATCCATGAAAATGTATTAAAAATATCTTAATTTTATCTCAAAAATTGTTTTGTTGGCCACATATCAGATTTTAAGTAAAGGGGGAAGTTGTAAGTCAAAAGGAAGTTTTGTTTATGTTGACCATTTTAGAAAAAAAATTTTGAATATATATTCAAGTATTAGTAAACTAGTTTTTTTGTCACCAATTTTTCCCTAATTATCTTTGGATTAGTGAGCTATTTCTTTCAGTGTTAAGACTTGTGTACTTTACCATTTATCAAAGAGTACTTGATTAAGGGAAAGCCTAAAAGATTAGATTTAAAAACAAATATTGGGGAGCAGATGTGGCTCAAGTAGTTAGCACCTTCTTCTCATGTATGAGGTCCTGGGTTCAATCCCCAGTACCTCCTAAAGCAAAACCAAACAAACGTTATCTTACATTTTCCAGTTAATATATTGTCTGATTTTGTTGATTATATATCATAGAAATACACAGCTCACTGTATATTTGTTATGAATTTATTTATATAGATACCATAAAAAAAGCCACCAAATGAAATACACAGATTTTAATGAAAATTACCTATAAATATTCCAGATTCAATAAGTATTATTTCAAAAGAGAAAATAATGTGAATTTACCATTCTAATAATATCATATGTATTGATTGTATATTGATTTAAAGTGATTTTAGAGAGATAAAAAATATTTTTGAATTGTGCAATAATTTTATATCTTGTTTATCGATCAAGTGAGTCAAGGGAGGTCCAATATTTTGGGGGGGACAGGACATTAAGGAGAACTATCTTGAAAACCCATTTTCTTGAGATGTCGTGCTCTGTTTTTTAAACATATTTGGAAATTTTTATTGAGAAGAGAGAAAATAAACTGTACTATGATGACTGCATGTAGCATTGAATCTTTAATTCTGTTCTTCCTGTTCTAGGTAACTCCTAATGCAACCATAATTTTAATACATATTACTTTTAAAATACTAGTATTAAAAGTTAACATTTTTCAATTTGAGTTCCAAATGCTTGCCCCTGCAGTTATTCATGACTGTGTCCTTAATGAAAAAGGAGCACATGGCACGCATATCAGGTTTTACAAAATCAAGTTTTTTTTAATTTCTGCATTTAGTGGATCATGCACATCCTTGAGATCAGAAACAATCATAGATCTTGACTAAAGCCGAGGTTTATTTGAAGCCAAAAAATATCTCATAAGAGAAACAATCTACATAATTTATTTATAACCCCACATCTGTCCATGTTTGTTTGTTTTTTTTTTGCATTCATAATTTACTTTGGTTCAAAACTTTTAAAAATAACATCCATTGTTCCTTTTATTACTCATATATGTTTGAGAAGTAGAAGACTTTTATAATTTCAGTGGAGTTGGAACTTTAATAGAGGCTCTCACTGACTATAACTTTTCTATTAATCAATATAATCTTACAAATATTGAATCTCTGACTCAGAAGCAAAAAGAAATAAAAGGTCAAGACCACTATTTGCACTTAAGCAATGGCCATTCCTTAAAATAAGCAATGAGTAAATAAAACAAACAAACAAACAAGAACCTGAATACTATAGTTCAGTAGATGTCTCTTTGTAGGCCTGAGGAAATGGAAGTAAACACAAAATATTTACCACTGAAGGCTATCAGCATAAACACTCTGGTTCAAATTCTCTGCTAATGTGATACATTTGGAAAGTACTTATAGATTACAATCTGAGTCCTCTAAGAGGCCTAGTTGTTTCCTACTTCAGAGACTCTTAAAAATATCAGTTTATATTTCTGGACTGTGTGTGAGTAAGTGGGGATGTATATGACTCTAGTCTCTCTTCCTGGTATTACTTTTTCCTTTCATTATTCTTTCTCTGTCTCAGAACTCTTATATTTCATTCCCCATTTCTAATATCACTTCCTCACAAGCTGCTTCCCCACCTTCCAAATGGATATTTAGTCTCTTACAGTATCTTTCTTAGCATCTATTCACAACTACTGTATTACTTAGCCCATTGAAGAGTAATGATCTGTTTTATATTTCTATTCCCTACTCATGCCCCCCCAATCCTGCTTGTATTGAAAGTATAGATTGTACCTTAATTATTTTCATATCCATTCCATTTATATTTGCTGCAGAAGAAACCAAGCCTTCTTATATCCCTTGAGCCACAGTTAAATGCTATTTTTATTTTAAGTGAAATCCTTTAAAGGGAATTCTTTCTTCAACCAGTTTGATGACATTCTTCACATCTTTTTTTATCCATTGAATACCTGCAAAAAGTTCAACTCCAGTCTAGATTGGCTTTTGCTCCCAAAAGCATCAGTAATCAAACTCTTCATGTTCTCACATGAAAAAAAAAAAAAAAAAACCTACCAACCAAACAAACAAACAAAATTAAAACCCCTTCATGTCCATATCACCTAATATACAACCCAAAAGTGAAAAAAGGTAGAAAATGCCAATTACTTACACATCATCATTTTTATCAAAAGGTTATAGGGACAAGGAATGTAATCAGATTAATCATTAAATATGAATCCTTTGGGAAAGAAACTCACTCAGTATTCTTTAAATGGCAAGGAAAACTTCAAACTTTAAACAAATGGCTGGTGTTTTGTGAACAGTTACACTACGTTTCTCCTTAGAATCCTTTACTTTAAGCCACTTATATGAGCTCATCCAAACATACTAACATGAATCATCAGACTTGAAAATTGTTAGTGTTCTATTATTCTCTGTAATCTCATAGAACAATAAGCCCCTCTGGCATTCCTAAAGAATTCCAACCAAGATATCAGTTCTTACTATGAAAATGTGAATGTAGAGTAGAATAGTCTGATAGTAGCTATACAGATTAGGATCTCCTTTAAGTTTGGAGGGTTTAATTTTCTTTCCTTAATCTGTTGTTATTATACTTCTGGATTCAATTTGTTTGTTATAAGGACTTCTTAAATAACATTAAAAAATTTTTAATAGATGACATTTTTAGTCAACATAGTCACCTCTGAGTCTCTAATCAAAAGTGAAATTATGTTTCTGTAATTGGTGGTGCAGAAGGGCACCTTGATTTGTTTCCCCTCACTTCATTCCCTGAAAAATGAATGTCCTCACATGCATTCTTTTTAAATCAAAATTTGATAGTACCCAAAACTTTATGGTTGTGCTAGCTTTTGGTCTAATGCTTCCTCAAGTTTGTATCATCAGCAAACTAAATGTATTTACAATTGGTACATGCTAATACTAATTAAATCATAAAGAAAGGAATATTTAGCAAAGGAAACATGAACATAATTAATGTTTCTTTAGCTCAACATTATTTTTTATGCATTCAGTTTAATATTTATTTTATTAGATAATTTTCTTTACTCCTAGAGGCTCACCAGTCATAATGCATTATAGAATTTTAATCTAGAATATGTGAAGTAAGAGCTTCATTAAGTTGAATTAATTTCGGTTATCATTCAGATGATACCTTATATAATAATCCAAGATTACCAGAAATATAGTACCTCCTTGTTATTGTGGCAGTGATTTACTGTCTATTTATATCATACTTAAACCATTTGAAACATTTTTTTTTTTTTACTCTAGAGATTTCATGAGATTTTCTTTAGCAAGTTATTGAACAATAATCATAGGGGGCTCACTCCACAGAACACAAAACTGGGTGAAAATGCAATACTAAATTAAGTACAAGATAAAATAAGTTGGCAGAATCAGAAAAGAATATGAAAAAAAATGCATGGAAACTTTCATTTTGTCTGCTGAGTTTACAACCTGTGGAACAATGAAGAAAAACTATATGGCTAAATGATTTTTATCCATTTATAAAAGGCAAAGAAACTATCTTTCTCTCAGCCCATCCCCTTACTTGGAGCATTTCCTTAGAGACATAGTGAATCTGAGTTTTACTCTAATTTTTGTAATAGAAGTGTATTAGTAAGCCAAAAGTGGTGCTGATGCAAAATACCAGAAATCCGTTGGCTTTTATAAAGGGTATTTATTGGGGGTAGAAGCTTACAATTACCAGACCATAAAGCATAAGTTACTTCCCTCACCAAAGTCTACTGCCACATTTTGGAACAAAATGGCTGTCGACTTCTGTGAGGGTTCAGGCTTTCTGAGTTCCTCTCTTCCTGGGGCTTGTTTCTCTCAGGGCTCAGCAACTCTATTTTCTCCACAAGATCAGCTGTAGACTATCAAGCGAATGGTTCTGTCTCTTTCCCCGGGGCTTCTGCCATGTCTAAGACACATCTCTATTCCTCTGTGTTCTTCTCCTGTGTGTTCACTTCCTGGGCTCCAGCCCAAAACTCAGGATCAAAACTCTAACTCTGTCCTTTGCCATGTCTTTTATCTGTGTGTCCCCACCCACCAATGGTCCATGTGGCCCAATCAAAGCCATAATCATAATTTAATCAACCCAGAGGAACAGACCAGTTTACAAACATAATCCAATATCTATTTTTGGAATCCATAAATTATGCCAAACTGCTACTTAAAGAAAACCCTCTAAGGATTAGACCTAGTCTCAGATTTTTACTAAGAAAAGATATTCCAGGATATTTCAAGAGTCTAGGCCAAATAACTTCTAGATATGAAAAAACATACCTCTTGAATTAGCTCATGGACTCTTAAGACTTACAGGACACTGTTACAAAAGGAATCCTGTTTTTATATTTTGAAGATAAGAGAATTTATTGTTCTTTCTTCTTTGTTGTATAAAATGTGACATTTTGACCTAACTTCATAGCCACTACCAGGATAGCCATCAATGTCTATAAATGTGTTAATTCTTACCCAGTGATAAACTCTTTTGTCTCTCTTTCACATTGGTATGAAGAGGTCATTTATCAACAGAATTATTTTATTTACCTAGCAATACATACTCACACTCAAAGACACATGTGTGCATACACATACACACACAGGAGGATATAAAGAATGATGCAGGGCAAATTTAATATTCTAATATTATAGAACTGAAAGTGTAATTGCCAAAGGAACACAGATTCAATCTATTTAGATGTAGCTCATAAAGATCAACAATTCCCATATTATGTGCCATCATATGAAGAGTTAATGCATTTCCATAGTAAAAAAAAAAAAAAAAAAAAAAAAAAGGGAAAACTCAGTTGCTTCTTTCTTCTCCTTCAATTTTTTTTCAACAATATGTATCACATATTAATGTCTTTGCAATAAAAAAACTTGTCTTTTTTTTATATTTATAAATCTATGTAACCACACACACATTTTTGAACATGTCACCAATTTACCATAGAAATATTTTCCTGTGGAATACTTTTTGGGAAAAGCAGATCTTGCTAGATTTTTCTGCAGGAGAACTTGGGAGAATTTGAAAACTGGAGGTATATGATGACAGTAAATAGACAAAGCAAACTGTAGACAAAACATAAAACTCTTACCTTGGTTGTGAGAGTAGAGCAAAAAATGTGTGTGCAAGATGTTATAACAAATAGATGTATCCAAAAGGCAATTAAACTAAATTGACCTATGAGTAAAATAGAGGTAGTGGGAAAATCAAAGATGTCTGAAGGAAATAGTGAGTGAATAAGTTATAAATTCATAGTAAGAGAGAAAGAGAGAGAGAGAGAGAGAGAGAGATTGAAAGAGGAAAAATTCCAAATGCTAATAGAAATGCCATAAGTCACTTAGAGAATTTCTGTGATTGGTTTGTATAATATTCATATATAATACACTCTATTAACATATCCATGGCAAGCATGGTATCATGTTTTGTTCATTCATGAACTAATTGTGTACAATAAGTAAATTTGGTAATCACAGAGAGCTATGGGCTCAGCTATTTAATACAGAACAAAAAGAAAGTTATATAAAGAGCCCTCTTTATACTTGGTAGTTTGCTTCTTTTCATGCCTTATTTCATGCAAATAGGGAGGAGGCGGATTAGTCCTTGTCCTGAAGACACAGCTCTTAGTGATAGATTAGCTAATATAACACATATCTCTAATTTTAAGGTCTTTGAGGTTTATGTTACTTTTGCAGTGACTCCCAAAACATATCGGATTGTAACTAGGTCAACGTCTGATGAAAAAAATGCTTGGATGGAGACTAGAAAATTAAAGAACATTTATCAAAATGTTTAAATAGGTCATTATTTATAAAGTGTTTTACTCCTTTAAAAAAAATCTAATAAACACTAGCTAAAGTGAATTGTACATAATAGAGTACTTGCTTCTAAATATGATGAAACATACTTGAGATAATTTCCAAAAATTTTGTCTCAGAAAAATTTACAATTTTAATTTAATTTTCTATTAACTGTTACTAAATTTTACAAAAGTACAACTTTAATATATATAAATATGGACTATTGCATTTCAAATTATTTTTAATTCATATAGACATGCATTACTATAGTATAACTTAATGTATGGATCTTTATTTTTGCATTTGTTCTTAATGCATTTTTTTAAACATGAAATTAGATATTAGTCAGAATTATTTGTTTTTGAATTAACTAAAGTGGAAATGATATGGTGCTTTTAATGCTTTCAATCATCCAATCAACATTCAATAAAAATTTTGTTTTCACTTACATAAAAGCAAGGTGAATACTAATATATTTAAAAGCTTATTGGTCAATATTAAAATCCATTTTACAATCAATTTGAAAAATAATTACACAATAATGGATGTCATCATTTTTTGTGAAGTGTGCCTCTTAACAAAGTTTTAAAATAGGTAATTTTTTCTTGTTTCCATTCCCACTCATTTTGCTATTTACTCCTTTTGCCTCCTTTTCGTGCTCAGTTCAAAAAGTGCTCTCTTGCTGCTCTAATGCCTCCTGTCAACAAAATAATTTATTACACATTGAGTTGCTGTTTATTCTTCTATTCTTCTCAAGAACACTTCTACATTAAACCTGCCCATCAGTGGGCATGGTGTAATTTAGAGAAAAACAAAAACAAAGAAAACTTCTAAATGGCAAAATTGAAGCTATCAGGATTAGACTATTGGAAAATAATTTTGAGATAGATTACAGGCTTCCCAATTTCTTTTAGATTAATGGATGCACGGGACCACCAGCTCTGCCAGAGATTATAGTAGTGTTTTTTTGCGGATTTGGGAGGAAATTGAAACTAGAGTCAAATCAAATCACCCGTAAAGTGGCCTGATCCTCACTTTGAAGTGTTTGGAAATTCCTACCTGCTTGAAATTTCCATTCATAGTAGATATGCATCATTGCCCTTGATTATCTCTTCTGAAATTCTTTGATTAGAATTACTTCTCAAGGCTAAATCACCAATACATATACCCAAGTAGTTGTTAACAGCTTCTGAAAACAAGGAAATAAAGAAAAACTGCAATCTGCTTGCTCATGGTAGAGGAATTGTACCAGAACCTTGCTGAATAATTGCCTGGCTAGTGAGGATATGGACACAAATATTCCTTAAATATCTCTCTGTAAGTGCCCTTAAGACTAATTTATATCTGGCAGACAGCCTTAATGTGGACTGCTTAATTAGAAATCTAATATCTTCTTATGTATGTTTCTACATACAAGTCATAGTAATGGTCTAAAGCAATTAATGTGAAACTGTACTGCAGAGACACTCATTAAATACTTGAAAACCATGTACAAAATTTTCACAGAGGTCAGAATGATTAAAAGAGTAAGTAGAGGTTCATTGACAGAGTCAATATCATTTTTTTAGGATGAAAGTTTAAAGTGCTATGTAAGAAAGTGGTCATTTGAGTGTGATGCTAACTGCAAAAGACATCCCCTACAGAGTTCTGGCAGAATGCCTAGTATTTCAGAAGATGTTTAGCTTTATTCAAACTTTGAAGGGAAAAAATAGAAGAGTTCTTTATTTTCTCAACTGTGCTTCTTAACTATGGTTATTATCTTAAGAATGATTTACTCTTATCACAGAATATATTTTAGCAACAAATTGATTGATCTGAAGAGATATTCTTTCGATCTTAATTCAAGGTTGCATATTCATTGGTTGTACAATCATTCAAAAATCAATTCAGGAGACTATTCAGAACTTATGTCTAATGACTAGTGTATCAGTCAGTCAAAGGCATGCTGATGCAAAATACCAGAAATCTGTTGGCTTTTATAAAGGGTATTTATTTGGGGTAGATGCTTACAGTTACCAGGCCATAAAGCATAAGTTACTTCCTTCACCAAAGTTTATTGCCAGGTGTTGGAGCAACATGGCTGCTGATATCTGTGAGGGCTCAGGCTTCCTGGGTTCCTCTCTTCCCAGAGCTTGTTTGTCTCAAGGCTCAGCTGCTCTGCTCTCTCCACTGTAGACTCTCAGCTGTAGACTATCAGACGACCAGCTCTGTTGCACTCCCCGGGGCTCAATTCTTTCCAGGCTGGGCTGCTCTGCTCCTCTGTGTGCTTACTTCCCGGCCTCCACCTGAAAACTCCCAAACCAAAACTCCAACTAACTCTTCTGCCATGTTGTTTTTTCTGTTGAGTCCCCACCTTCCAAGGGCATGGGGATGCAATGTCCTAATGATGTGGCCCAACCAAAGCCTTAATCATTATTTAATCAAGTAAAAGTGAAACCTCTGAATCCAATACAATCTAATATGCTCTGAGGGACAGACCAGTTTACAAACATAATCTAATATTATTTTTGGAATCCATAAATAATGCCAAACTGTTATACCTAGCTAAGAATAATAACAAAAAACAAAAAGAAAGATAAGGATTTAAATATTCAAATATCTATAATAACACTGAGCTTTTTAACACAGGAAAGTTCAAAAACAGGCAAGAAACAAAATTCATGACAACCTACTTAAATACATGTAAATAAAACCCCCCAATATAACATCTGTAGCAGTTTGGTATTATTTATGAATTCCCAAAAATAGGTATTGGATTATGTTTGTATACTGGCCTGTCCCTCTGGGTCTATTAGATTGTATTGAATTCGAGGTTTTACTTTTACCTGATTAAATTATAATTAAGGCTTTGGTTGGGTCATGCCCTTGGTGGGCAGGGACTCACAGAGAAAAGGACATGGTAGAGGAGAGAGTTGGAGTTTTGACGCTGGAGCCCCGGGAAGAAAATACCCAGAGAAGAGGAATACAGAGAAGCAGATATGTGAGGAAGAGAGAAAGCTCATTAGACATGGCAGAGGCCCTGGGAAGAAAGATGAACCATTTGCATGATAGTTTACAGCTGGCCTTGTGGAGAGAGTAGAGCAGCTGTGCCTGGAGAGAAACGAGCCCCAGGGAGAGATATGAGCCCTTTAACCTACAGCTGATAGTGGAAGGAGCTGGGACCACAAAGCCTTAGGAGGAAGAGGAAGGCTGAACCTCCACAGAGACCCACAACCATCTTTGTCCAACATGTGGCATCAGACTTTGGTGAAGGAGGTAACTTATGCTTTATGGCCTTGTGACTGTAAGCTTCTACCCAAAATAAATACCCTTTATGGAACCCAACAGATTTCTGGTACTTTGTGTCAGCACCTCTTTGGCTGATTAATACAACATCTGAGTAATAATAGTAAAATATTTGAAAATAATATAAAAACACTTATTCATAATCCCTCAGTAATGAACTAGAATGTTCCCTTTAAAATGTAGATATGGGAAAGACTATAAATAATATTATTATAATTGTTGTCTTCAAATGAATTATAGGCTGAAAATAGAAGATACATTTACAAATATTGAGGAATTTTGAGAAGAGACTCTAAAATTGTAGCATAATATACTTTCAGTTTTCTTTTTCCTTTTCTTTACTTTTCATTTATTTTCTTCAAAAATTATAAAGATGACTGGTAGGTACAGATGGAATCAAGGTTTGTATAAGAATATAAATAGAAAAGTTTTGTTGAAAAAAAATTTATTTTCTCTTAATTTTGGAAGAGTTTTTTTTAAGTAAAAGAAAATCTTTAGAAACATGGAATGCTTTGCTACTACATACAAACATGCACACTCTGTCACTCACATGCACACATAACTTATTTAAAATGTTAGTTTGATTTGTTTTCTTTATAAAGTGATTGTAAACTGTCTTGAACACTATCTTGGTAAAAGTTTTAAATAATATTTATTGACTCTACATTCTTGAGCATACCACCTGAAGAAAGTTGGTCAAATTTGAAGGGAATTTAATACTGCACATACATTTAGAAGCAACAATGTTAGCAAATAAGTGTAGAGGTGCATGTAATGAATTGTAGAGTTAGGTTTGAAATAAGGAAAATTTTATGTCCCCCCTCATATGACTCCAGCTTGGAATTACTGATACCAATCTTGCAACATTTCTCCAAAGTGGAAATTCAGGGGTCCCAGAAAATGAGACTAAAGAGTTTTAGGCTGGCTTTAATTCAAGACCCTATTGGGTACAATAGTTCCTAAACAAACACAGGCAGGGGAAGGGAATAGGATCGGCAGATTGGTTGGAGTGCAGGAAGTCTTTAGGGCAGCATTTCTAGTTTTGAAGACAGAATAACACAATTGCTTTATCATTTGTGAACTTCACAAAGTTTATTACAAGCTTGTTAGTGAGAGGTCCAGCATGGGAAAGCTTTTACTTCAGAACATAGAAGCCAAATATCTGTAATTTCAGCCCAAATCCATTTGACGGCATGTTTGCTCATGTTGTGTTGAACCTTTTTATCTGGTTTCCATTCTGGAGCAGTGACACACACAGCAGGTATGGAAGAGATATGCCTCCTTTGACTATGTTAAACTTTGAACTGTTTCAAAATGTACAGTATTTTATAGGGAAGAGTGAGACAGAGTGGGTCTCTGGTCTCAATTGCTGTGATTGACAGCTAGGCATTTTCACAGGAAGGCAATAGACAATGGGGTTAAATGGATCTTCCAGTTTACCTCAAAACAAATGTAGAGCCTTCCCCCACATACACACATTTACTTACTCACATGCAGCTACTTCACCACTAAATTACCTTTGCTTACAATCATTCCAAGTCATCAAGGCAGAGTGAAATGAATATTACTATGTGTGACTTTATGCTACCTTCTTCACAGGAGCCTATGGAGTTATTCCTAATAAAAAATAATCAAAATTTATATGTATATATACATGCTTATCATTTATGATTTACTGGGTTTGGTTAAAATAGTTTGAGAGAGACAGGTGGAAAAACACAGATTGGGTGATTAACCTTAGATATTGTATTCTTGAACCACTTAAGGACAAGCCTGTCTAGCTGTGTTTGTAAAGGCAAGTAATTGATTTAGATTTTATTAGGTCTCCAGTTCAGAAATCACTTTTTGCCTTCTAGGTACACCGAGATAACATATTTCATTCTTTTGATTTTGCTCTTTCCTAGCTAAAGTTGAGATAAATCTTATACTTCCTTAAGAGCTGACTAATTCTTCCAGAAATATATTATCCCATTAATGATCTGGTGTTCTGGTAGACTGCATGAAAGTGCTACCCTAAAAATTAGCATTTCTAAATGGCTACATCATTATTTATTTATGCATATTTTCAGGGCAACTAGTTAGCCGATTTTGTATCTATTTATTTATTTATTTATTTTTAATATGGTTTTTATTTTTTCTAAAAGATATTTAGATTACATAAAATGTTACATTAAAAATATATATAAGGGTTTCCCATATGCCCCTCTCCCCACACCTCCCACTTTTCCCCACATTAACAACTTCTTTGATTAGTGTGGTACATTCATTGCAATTGATGAACACATTTTGGAGCATTGCCACTAAGGATGGATTATAATTTACATTGTAGTTTACATTCTTCCCACTCTATCCTGTAGATTATGGCAGGATATAAAATGGCCTGTATCTGTCATTGCAATGTCATTCAGGACAATTCCAAGTCTTGAAAGTACCCCCATATTACACCTCTTTTTCCCTCTCCCTGCCTTCAGCACCTCCAGTGGCCACTGTCTCCACATCAATGACATAATTTCTTCCATTGCTAGAATCACAATAAATCCATAGTAGAATACAAGTAAGTCCACTCTAGTCCATATTTTATTCCCCAATCCTCAGGATTCTGGGATGGTGATGCCCACTCCACCTCTAATTGAGAGGGGGTTTTAATCCTATAGGCTGATGGATGGGACTCTTTTGCTTGCAGTTGTAGACTCTCTCAGTTCCTTAGTATGGTGATTGTCCATCCTTACCTCCTTGTTAGTTGTCCTGGATGAGTCCAGTGAACTGAAGAGTAGGTGTTGCAACTCTGCTGAGGCTCAGGGCCCAGTTGTCACATAGATACACAAAGATTTAAGTCTCTAGCTCATTTGTCTTTACATTTTCCCCCTTTTATTCAAGGTCTTTTTCCAGTTGTATTGCTAGTTGGGGCTTGGTAGTAATCCCTTGATACCAGGGAGGCTCATCCCCAGGAGTCATGTCCTATGCTGGAGGGAAGGTAATGCATTTATATGCTGAGTTTGGCTTAGAGGGAGGCTACATTTGAGCAACATGGAGGCTCTCAGGAGGTAACTCTTAGGCACCCTATAACACTAGGCTAAGTTGCAATTTCAAGAGCAAAGTCTCATAAGCATAGTCATCAATATCAAGGGCCCATCAATGGACCATCCTTTCTTTATTAGTCATTGCCCCTGTACTCATGGAATTGTTGTTGTTCCATTATAAAATGTGGCAGAGCTCCCCAGGATGGGAATTAAATACTCAATAGTGGCAAAATATTTCAGCTTCATCTGTTTTGGGAGCTTACTTATAATTCTATATCTGGAGTTATTGATAATGACTGGATGGCCACCAATAACATATATATTTAAGCAGAATATATTTCTGTTCTGGTACATATCCTGGTTAATTTGAGAGCATTGATAATCCATTTTACTAAGCCTTGATTTAGTTGTTTTACTTTTTATAAGTGTTGGCCAAAAGCTATGATTATGAAATTATATAAGCAAAACTGATGGGTTTATATTTTCAATTCTGACTACACTATTTGGAAACTAGAAACAATAGTGTATTTCAAGTTCTCTAAAATTTTATTTCTTTGGAATTGCCAGAATTATTTATTTTGGAGGAATCCTCATTGTACATTACTTCAAGTTGTTCCCATTCACCAATTCCCTTTCCTTTATATTTTCTCTCTATTACCAACACTTACATATGTACACTGAAGCCAAGTCAGAATCTAATCTCTGCTCTTGCTGCCTTAATCACACCCACCTAAATTTAACTGATTGTCAAATTCTTCTTGAATATAATTATTTAAAAAACAAAACCTCTTGGGCCAAATTGACCTTAGACATTCCACTCTTAGTCCTCTATAAAGTGATTTGTACTATATAGATATCCCAACTTTCTACATCCAATTTTGTTTTTCCTTGACCTATTTTCTGCATGGCTAAGCTCATGACATATTAATTAGTCTAATTAATGTGCAAATGAAAAAACAAATATTCTAACTGTAATGAAATACTCATATTTCCAAAACACACTGTATAGTGGTGTTCCCACTTTAATATAACATATTCATTTCTCAAAATTTCACAGTATTGTAACTAAAAACAATAGGGCTTATTGAAAAAAATCAGATTTGGGTTGGACAACTCAAAACATATGTAATTAGTAACCAGATTACTAGCCAAAACAGCAAGAATTCTAATAAAATATTAGTTCAAAAGATATGTTACAATTCCTAATAAATAAAGAATGCAACAGTAAATGCAGCAATTACCTATAAAAAAAATGTAGGCAGCTTGATAGAAACAGGTTTTAGGAAGTTCAGTTTACTGAGTTATAGAGACAATGGCTATCTTTTATTTTTGTTTTTATTTTGATTTTTTGCCATTGATCTGTAATCCTGAAGCCCTAATAGCAGACAGACCAAGTAGAATATCTGAGCAGACAGTGACTCTGAGAGGAATAAAGAATGGCACCATTTATTATTACTCTTATAGCTGTCATCATTAAAGATCTAAAACACCTGCTTTTCTGCCGGCAAAGAGGGCTCCCATATATACTTCTAGCTCAAGCATGACTGCTTAATGACTCAATGATGGAAAATCAAAACAAAACACAGTATTCATCATCTGGGCCTTTTTGATCTAACCTTTAGCAAAACATTCTATAATAATTTTAAGTAAGTTTTCTAATTACAATGAAATTTACATTAATAACAGCAGTATGTTGGTACTAAGCAATGAAATAATTCATTCTGAAATGAAAGTAGCAGAGGATTACAAAAGTTGGATTCTCCATGTAAAATTCTCTTCAGCAGGGCATAATAGAAGAGATATCCTGGTGACAGGTAGGTGTGAGAACCCTTCCTTCTGCAGAGTGTTCCTTTGGGTAATTATGTAAATAAACTTCATGCATGAAGTCAGACAATCATGTCCTCTATTTCCTTTAAAGCAGGGGTTCTTAACCTTTTTTTGTTCCACAGACCTCTTTGCCAATCAGGTGAAAACCATGGACCTTTTATTCAGTCCACACTGTACTGTGTATTATCTAATAAATATATCACACCCATACCAATATGCCCTCACAAGAATAATGTGTTTTTGAATTTCTATTGAAGCTCACAAATCCTTGGCTAAGAACCCTTGCTTTAAAGCAATTACATATAGTAGCTAAACACATGTGAGCCAAGCAAAAGACTGCCTTACCCAGACTCCTTTGCAGCTAGTTGTAAGTAAGATAAAATATCTTAAGGATGTGAGTGGAAGTCATGTGTGCCACCTCAGAGTGCTAATCTTAAAGGAAAGGAATGAATATTTCCTGCTCTTTTCTACTCTTACCACTTGCTTGACTACATATATCATACTTTGATTTACATAGACCAGGCAATGGAAACCTCATGTGGAGTATGGCAAATATATATAAAATGAATCTGGATCATTAACACTGGGATCCACCATTTTATCTCTGAATTCACTTACTCTCTTCTAGCTTGTTTCAAGCCATTTTGTTTTTGGCTTTTTTTTTTACTACAGCCAAAATAGAACCATAATAAATATAGGTTTTCTTTGTCAGAATTTTGCTTTCACTGCAAGGCTCTAGGCTAAATTGTATTCAGACCTTTATGTTGCAAGAAGAAAAGACATTTTGTATAAAAATAGTGGTCCAGTGAAAAGAGGTTTCATTATTGATATATTGCTTGCCATTCCATTTAAAAAACCATTTTCAAATGCATAGTGTATTCCAGGATTCACAAAAATATTTATGGGCTGATATTATAGTCTTGTGCAATATCTTAATTCCTACAAAAATAAAATGTAGTAGTATAAATAAGTAAGAAATTAAAGAGAAATTGTAGGATACCAAAAAACATTTTTTGATATTGAAATAGTATGAATGATAAAATATATAGATCTTTGCCTGATAACTTCCCTAATGAAGTAACATGAGAGAAAATCTATGACAGTCAGAAAGGAAAAGTCTTTCAGACTATTAAATAATTTCAGCTAATAAAAATATAAGTTATTAAATTGACTAACAAAGGTAAAAGATATAAGAACACATCATTTTTAAATTCTTATTTACATTTTTTGTCTCATTCAACAGATTTGGTGGTCCTGAAATTAAGTAGGTATATTAATAATCTAGGAACTAAAATTTTTTTAAAAGATTGTTTTCTTGTCATCACAGCCAAACTCTTATAGTGTACTTAAAACTGAACAACTCCTGGCCAGGTTGGGAAATTAATGTAAAATCTTAGAGAGATTCTGGATCATTAAAGGAAGAGGAAGAGATAACAAAAGAAAATAAAGGATGATTTAATGAAATCTGTTATATTAAATGATAATTGTGAGGGAAAATGATCCATTTAACTTTTTATGTGGGTCTATTGATGGAAAAAATATTTATATTAGTCTCCTTAAAAAATGAACTTTAGAGACTTCATATGTCTAGCTAAAAGTAAATTAGGGATGTGGATGTGACTCAAGTGGTTGGGCTCCTGTCTACCATATATGAGGTCCGGGGTTCAATTCCCGGGGCCTCCTGGTGAAGGCAAGTCGGCCCATGTGGCGCGGAGAGCTGATGGCCCGTCTGGCATGGAGAGCTAGCACAGCAAGATGATGCAACAAAGGGAGATAAACAGACACAGAAAAGTGCACAGCGAGTGGACACAGAGAGCACAAGCAATGGGGGAGGAGGGAATAAATAAATAAAATAAATCTTAAAAAAAAAACTTACACAAAATATTAGGGGGAAAAAAGTAAATTACATCTGTTTGAGATACGATAAAATAAGAATTTTTATATTTTTATGTGTATTGCAGTCATTTTACATTAAAGAAAAACTTGTTAATCATTGAGCCTTTGACTTGTTTTTCCAATTGGCAAATAGATTTATAACTGATATCTCTAAAGATATTGGATTTATTTCTTTCAGAAAAGGTTAACTTTTGACCTTTCTAAATTTCAATAAACAAAACAGGAAGATAAAGCCAGGTGCAATAATAATACCTACAGCAAAAAAAAAAAAAATTTTTTTTTAATTTATTTATTTCTTCTCCCACCCCACGTTGTTTTGCGTTTACTGTCTGCTCTCTGTGTGTTCTTTTGTGTCTGCTTGTCTTCTCTTTAGGTGGCACTAGGAACCCATCCTGGGATCTTCCAGAGTGGAGAGAGGCCCTCAATCTCTTGCACCACCTCAGCTCCCTGGTCTGCTGAGTCTCTTATTGTCTCTTTTCTGTGTCTCTTTTTGTTGCATCATCTTGCTGCACCAGCTCTCTGTGTGGGTGAGCACTCTGCATGGGCCAGCTCACTGCTTGGGCCAACTCGCCATGCAGGCCAGCTTGCCTTTCATCAGGAGGCCCTGGGGATTGAACCCTGGACCTCCTATGTGGTAGATGGAAGCCCAATCACTTGAGCCACATCTACTTCCCATACAGCAAAGATTTTAAAGAATGACATCAACATTCAAAAAGGAAGAAAATATTATGACTGTAAAATAATTAATTGTTTTTCATTGAGCCAATACAGTTAAAGAGGTAACATTAACTGAATTTAAGGGAATCTTTAGTAAGTCTGTTGTGGTAAAATTGAATTATGTACTCCCAAAAAGATATGTTCTTAACCTTAATCCACATACCTGGGGGGTGTGAACCCATTTTTAAACAGGACCTTTTAAAGATGTTATCTTTACTTAATGTGTGGCCCAGTTCAATCAAGGTGGGCCTTAATCCATATTACTCGTATCCTTTATAAGCAAAAGAAATTCAGACTCAGTCAATTAGAGAAGACTACAGAGGAAGAAAATGAAAAGCAGCAGAAAACCAGATGGGCAGACACAAGAGATTGCCATGGGAGAGGACAAAGAGATACAAGGCAAGGATCCCCAAGGTCATAATAAATTGACTCCAGAATACTACGGACTTTAGGGAGAAAACATGGCTTGCTTATGCCTTGATTTTAGGCTTCTAGCCTTCTAAAACATGAAACAGTAAATCTCTGCTGTTAAGCCAACTCATTGTGTGGTAGTTGTCATAGCAGCTTAGCAATCTAAGACAGGCAGGCACCATTTCACATGTAGGCTTTGAGTAGAGAATTGTGCACAATGGTTTCCGTATTCTAACTTGAAGCCCCTTGCACATCAAGCTCCTCTGGAATTATGGAAAACAAGGCATGGAACGGAATATACAAATCTCTACTTCAAAGCACCCAAAATAATCCAAATGAATCCTTAAAAAATGTTTCCTTATTATTGAATTCTGAACTTGCTTGTAACTTCCTAACATTGTGGAGTGAGTTGCTACAACTGTGCATTGTGAGAACACAGACTCACGGACACAACAAAAACTTTCAGCAAATGACTTCTTTATGAGTTGCATAGGATAAAGAGTCCAGAAAGACAAATAATCTCTTTGTTAGCTATACAGCGCAAAGAGATTAAAAGAGCAGGAGAATAAGTCTCATCTTAGTCAATCTCCCAGAGTGGGTGAAAACTGGTCTGGGTTGGATAGCAGCTCCACACACTCCACTTGGCACTGGAAAAGAGAGAAATCTATACAGTTTGAGTCTAGTATTTAACCACCTTGAGGGGAGGGGGCCTTGCCACTGAACATTCCTGCCATGATTAGCATCTGGAGCTACTTGTTCCTGGTTTCTGGTTTCCAGATTTAAGTTATATCCAGGCATTTACATTAAACTTAACATCTCCACCAGGTTGTAGGATGGAAGCAGCACAATAGAAGAGGAGTCAGCAGGGTGGGGCTTGGGGGAGGTGAAGCCAAGGGCTGGGAGATGGCCGTTTAGCATTTTGTACATGACTTTTCAAGATGAGGAGGTAGGGGTAGGTGAGGGCTGTGTGAAGGTCACATAGTAGGCGTCTGTAACTTCCCTGACACATATCTTTTGAAGAGTTTCAAGGCTTCAGCTAGAAAAGCAAATCAGAAACATCAGTATATCCATTATGAGGTAGGGCCTCTCAGTTGACACTTCCCCTTTATTGCATACTTATTATGGTATCAGTCTATAACAATATAAAATGTGTATCAATTTTTTTAATAGGAAATATTTTTGTTGTACAAAGCCTGATTGCTCTTTACAGTATATTTAGCATGTTTCCTTCCTTAATGTTTATTTACAAAGTTCAACTTTTGATGATAAGATTCTCTTTTTCATGTTTTGTATAGAAAGTTGAGTCAGTAATGTTTGGTAGAAAACAAATCGTGGTTGCTAAAGTGTGCTAGTTCCATAAAAGACAAAAAATAGGTGTCATAGAAGATTGGAAAGGCAAGTAGAAGGGGATGTTAGATGTAACAGTCGAACTATTGAGCCACAGCAATTTAAATCCAAGCCCACTTTGATTTCTGCAAACACCAGGGTCTTGATTGAGGTAGTCCTTTCCTATATAAACTAACACTAAAAGTTTTAGTTGCTTAGGTGATAAACAAAAGTGCCCAGTTTGTTTTGAAGTTACAATGAAGCCTGAAACTGTAAATGGAAGTTAAGAATTAACAAATAATTATAATTACAAAATCATTATATACATGCCTTTATATTATAAAATAGCAAAAGGTTAATAAATATTTTAATATTTAACCATAAACCACACCCTTGTTTATGGTTCCTCTAGACTTAGCCTCTCCCTTGTGTATAGTTAATATTGTGATGGTATTTCTAGACTGAACTTACCTTTGCTTATGCTTATTGCACTAGGTTCATCCTTGTGAAAACTTGCCATTGTGATGATAGTCACTCTACTCTCCCTTGTTTGAATATTTTATGGAAAATATTTTGCTCCCTTATGAGGGAAAGCAGATTTGAGACACCCCAACCTCCTGTCCTTCCTCCAGTATTAATAAACCTGTTTTCTCTCATGAGTTTCCAGACTAGAAACAAATGTGCCAAGTTGTCAACTTATGGAAACTAAAATTTTCAAGAGAATTTGTATAACAATTACTACTAAAATTAAAAATGTATATATAGAGAGCTATTACTTGAAGTAACTGAATTGAACTTCACTTAAATATGTAACTTTGTATTTCTGTGTCTCTATTTTTAATTTGCTTAATCATGTTCATTATGATAAAAGCATGTTACTTTTTTTATAATTATTATAGGCTAATTCACTCAGGTTGCAATCATACTATGTAAGACATATTTTTATTTATCATTAAAAATCAGCTAGCTGGTATTCATTCATTTTATATTGAGCATTTTTCAATATTTCAACATATTTTCAACTGCAATGCAAAACAGGAGATAAAGAATAACTTCAAAAAAAATAAAGAACATCTAGTATAGTAATTATATTATTCAATGACAGGAAAACACAGGAGCAGTGGAAAATATATGATACTAGGAAGATTGGTAATTGCTAGGAAATGCTGAGTTCTGTATATTTATTTGCTCAAATGTACCAAGTAAAATATGATCTAGCTTTCAAAAGTTAGGGTTGACATTTTAAAGTACTATACAGTCAACATAATAAATTTTATGAATTCAGACCTTACTTCTTATTTTACCTGTTGTTACAGAGCTGCAAATTGGTTTATCCACTGAGCATGTACAGAATAAAGGAAAATATATTGTACTCAAATTCATCAACTTAAATTATTTTTATTTCTTTATCTCCCATCTATTGTAATATAGATCTAACTGGTTTAGTTGTCTTTCTTCCTTACTTCATTTTGTTTCCTTTGAAGTGTGACTGCAGTTTCCAATGTCCAAGAAAATTCATTAAAGAAATTTGATTTGTTTATGTGTACTTTTGAGTAATTCATGATAAAGTTTTCTTCTTTCACTCCAAATTTTTGAAAGCTGGTACAATATTTGATAGGCTCCACTTTTAAACAAGAAAGGCATATACAGTAAAGCTAGATCATTTTAGTGGAAGCAGGAATCACAGAATAAGTGTTGTCATTAATATATCTTTATAATTAATGTGAATATGTTTATACATATATATGGATATATATGTAAATAAATATATATCAATTATATGCTTAAGTTCAAACAACAGAAAATAATTTATATAAACAAAATAAATTTATCAAAGTATATTGGTTAAACAGCTCTGCCTTCCACAAATAGATAATATACAATCTAATCAAGCACACATGTATCTTTATATGCATATTGACAAAATAATAGGCAATAAATCAAACAATGTATTTCATCCTATGGTTATATTCAATGACTACAAGTTAGTTAAGTTTGAAAATTTTAACTACACAAAAGCATAAAGGCAAAAATCCTCTAAAGTGACTTATAATACAAAAAATAAATAATAGAATCTATGAAATATTTAAAGCAAGGGAATAATGATATCACAACCAAATTGTGGAAAGCAGCGAAAGCAATATTTAGAGTAAAATGCATGACTTTTACTTTTATCTTAAAGATTTAACTGAAGGAAGTTAAAGAACAAAGAATGCAAAGTAGAAATTTGCAAAAGAATAATGAGTTGATCATATCCATCACAAAATAAAAGAAATTGTTAAAACAAGACCAGAGGGAAACGGATGTGGCTGGGAAACGGATGTGGCTCAAGAGGTTCAGTGTCTGTCTACCATATGGAGAGACCGGGGTTCGATCCCCTGTACCTTCTGGTTAAAAAAACAACAACAACAACAAAAAACAAGACCAGAAATGGATAAAAGAGAGAAAAAAACAAAGGTTAAATAGATAAAATTACAATGCCCCAATTTTTATTTTGAATAGACAATTAAATTGTGAGAAGACAATCTTTCATGTTTCTTGCATTTCTAAATGTCTTAGATAGCTTTTGTTCTTAACCATCTTTTCAAGATATTTGTACAGTGAATAGCCTCAAAAGATAAAGAATTTGTCTCTTTCTGAGCCAGAGGACAGCTTGGTTCTTATCCAAGATAAAAAAAAGATAATGGCTTCTTTCAGTGCAAAGGTTAGGCAGATTTTCTATTAGCCTCTGTAACCATTTGAAGTTGTCTACTGTGTGCTCAGCATCCATTTGGGCATGCCGTCACTTCACCTATACAACTAGGAGGTAAGGGAAACTAAGGCAAACATGAATCTTCTTCTGCTTGTTATAAGTTGTGAGTAACATAACTTTTTTCCTCAACCACAGGTCTCATGTATCTAACCAGGGAGGTAACTTATTTTTTATTCTTCATTTTAGTCTTTAAAACTGGGTACCTTAACTGTGGAGGGAAGGCAACAGGGTGATTGATTGATGAACACTGGTTCCTCGGAGCCTAAAAGGAGTGATTGTTTTTCCTGGGTTGGTTTTTGGTTTTTATTGTTTTTTTTCTCTTTCTTTGTTTCCTTTTCCTTATTTTTTTATCTTTAGTTTCTTCATTTCTTTTCTTTCTTTAATTTTTCCTCTTCTGTTGCTTTTCTTTCATTCCACTTTCTATTGTTTGGCCTTTCTTCTCCTCCTCCTCCTCCCCCTTCTTCTTCTTCTTCTTCTTCTTCTTGTGACCTCACCTTTCTGGTCTTTTATTTTATTCTTTTTTATTCTTATTTTAATTCCATGTTTTTTATTCTAATTCCTTTGTATTTTTAATGTTTTTTTTTCCCACTCTTATTACTTATTTATTTTCCTAGTTCTTTTATGGTTCCTTTTCTATCTTTATTATTATTATTACTATTATTCTTTTTCTCTTTTTCTCTCTTTCTTTTTCTATTGTCTTAATAGTTTTTCAAGGGAACATGGACAACTACAAGGATATAGAATAAGCGGATCCAAGTGTCAAAGAGGAGACAACACAAAATGAAACAAAATAAAACCTTAAAATAGGAAGAGAAGCTAACTATCTAAGTAAGCCCATCAATGTAAACAGATGCTCAGACACCAACAAAAAATTACAAGCCATACTAAGAAAAAGGAAGACAAGGCCCAATCTAATGAACAAACTGAAAAACAAGAGGAATGCAGAATGTGGAACAACTAATGAAAGATATCCAAATAAATATCATGAACCAACTTAATGAAGTGAAAGAAGAGATAAAGGATATTAAGAAGACACTGAAGGAACATAGTGAAGAAATTGTAAACATATATACAAAGATAACAGATCTGATGGTGATGAATGGTGCAATGCAAGCAATCAAAAATATGCTGGAAGCAAATTACAGCATATTTGAACATGCTGAAGAAATGATTAGTGACATTGAAATTAGTACATCTGACATCAGACAGATAGTAGAATAGATAGATAAAAATGATAGAAAAAATTTAGTAGGGACTCAAGGAATTGAGCGACAACATGAAATGCACTAGTATATGGAATATAAGCATCCTGAGGGAGAAGAAATGGGAAAGGGAGCAGAAGAAGTGTTGGAGGAAATAATGGCTGAAAATTTCCCAACTCTTTTGAGGGACATGACTGTACATGTCTAGGAAGTGCAGTGTACTCCAAAGTATAAATACTAATAGGCCTATCCCGAGACATATACTTATCAAATTGTCAGATGCCCTAGAGTATAAGAGAATACTGAAATCAGCAAGAGAAAAGAGATCCATTACATACAAGGGAAGCCTAACAAGATTAATTGTTGATTTCTCATCTGAAACCATGGAGGTATGACATAGTAAGATGCTAAAAGGAAAAATAACTGCCAGCCAAGAATTCTGTATGCAGTGAAACTGGCATTAAAAAATGAGGAAGAGATCAAAATGTTCACAGAGAAACAGGAATTAAGAAAGTCAGAAAGATTGAAATTATACAAACTAATTTCACTGACCAAAACGGAATGAATCTGGAAATTAATAAGAGGCAGAGAACCCCTTATTAATAGACAATTAAGAGACAAAAAAGTATGGACATTAAATAACACAATTTTAGACAATCAGTGGGTCAAGGAAGAAATTGGAAAATAAATCAGTAACAGCCTTGAAATGAGTAAAAATGAGAACACAGTATATCAAAAGAGAAATTTATAGCCATAAATGCCTATATTAAACAAGAAGAAAGGCATAACTGCACACCTGGAGTAAGTAGAAAAAGAACAACATATTAATCCCAAAGCAAGCAGAAAGAAATCACAGAGGTTAGAGCAGAGCTACATGAAACAGAGAATAATAATTTTTAAAAAACTAGAAAAAACAAAACAAAACCAAAAGCTGGTTCTTTGATAAGATTAATAAAAAATAACAAACACTTAACTAGACTAATGAAGAAAAAAAGAGGATGCAAATACGTAAAATAAAAAATGAGAGAGGGGATATCACCACTAATTCCAAAGAAATAAAGACTATCATAAGAAAATTCTTTGAAAAATTATATGCCAACAAGATGGATAATGTAGATGAAATGGACAAATTTTGAGAAACACACAAGCAGTCTACATTGACAAAAGAAGATATAGATGAATTCAATAGATCTTTCAAAAGGAACAATATTAAATTAGTCATCAAAAACTTCCCAACTAAGAAAAGCCCAGGACCAACTGATTTCACAGGTGAATTCTATCAATAATTCTGGAAAGAATTAAGACCAATCCTGCTAAATTCTTCCAAAAAATAGAAGTGGAGGGAACATTGCCTAACTCTTTCTTTGATGCCAATATCAACATAATACCAAAGCCACATGAAGACACCACAAGAAAACTACAGACAAATCTCTCTAATGAACCTGGATGTTAAAATCCTTAACAAAATACTTGCTAATCATATTCAACAACATGTCAAATGAATTATACACCATGAATAAATAGGTTTCATCCCTGGTATGCAAGGATAGTTCAACAAAAGAAAATCAATGTAATATACCACATTAATAGATCAAAAGAAAAATAAATCACATGATCATCTCTATTGATGCAGAAAAAAGCATTAGACAAAATTCATCATCCTTTCTTGATTAAAAAAATCTCTTCAAAAGATAGGAATAGAAGGAAACTTCCTCAACATGATAAAGGGTGTGTATGAAAAACCAACAGCTAACATCATATTCAATGGTGAAATGCTAAAGGATTTACATCTAAAATCTGCAAGAAGACAAGGATGCCCACTGTCACTGCTCTTATTTAATATTGTGTTAGAAGTACTTGCTCAAGTACTTAGGCAAGTAAAAGATACAAAAGGCATCCAAATTGGAAAAGAAGACATAAAAAATATCACTATTGCAGATGACACAATCTTATACATAGTAAGCCCTGTAAAATCTGCAGTAAACCTTCTAGAACTGATAAACAGGTTCAGTAAAGAGGCAGGATATAAGAGCAACACACAAAAATCTGTAGCATTTCTGTACACCAATAATGAACAAAGTGAGCAGGAAATCAAGAAAAAAAAATCCATTTACAATGGCAAGGAAAAGAATCAAATACATAGGAACAAACTAAAGATGTAAAGACTTGCACACAGAAAACTACACAGCATTGTTAAAGGAAATAAAAAACAACCTAAATTAATGGAAGAATATTCTATGGTCATGGATTGGAAATCTAAACATCATTCAGATGTTTGTCCTACCCAAATTGATTTACAGATTTAACACACTCCCAATAAAAAATTACAACAGCATTTTATATTGAAATGGAAAAGCTAATTATGAAATTTATTTGGAAAGGTCAAGGGGCCTCAAATATACAAAAACATATTGAAAAAGAGAAATGAAATTGGAAGAATCATGCTACTTGACTTTGAAACATACAACAAAGCTACCGTGGTAAAAACTGCAGGTATTTGCACAAGGGTAGACATACTGACCAATGGAACTGAAATAAGAGTTCTGATATAGATCCTCACATATATAGTAAACTGATATTCGACAAGGCCATCAAGCCCACACTACTGGGACAGAATTTCCTCTTCAACAAATGGTGCTGGGAGAATTGGATTATCAAAACAATGAGAAGATCACCATCTCACACTCTATACAAAAATTAACTCAAGATGGATTAAAAATCTAAATATTAGAGTCAAGATCATAAAACACATTGATGACAATGTAGGGAAGCATCTAAGAGATCTTGTAATAGGAAATGGTTTCATAAACTTTACATCAAAAGTACAAGCAATGAAAGGTAAAATAAGTGGGATCTCCTCAAAATTAAAAACTTTTGTGCTTCAAAGGAATTTGTCAAGAAAGTGAAAAGGTGGTGTGCTAATTTCTACTCAATGGGAGAAAACATTTGGGAAACACTTATCTGATAAGGGCCTAATATCCATATATAAAAGCATCCTACATCTCTAAAATAAAAAAACAAACAACTCACTTTAAAAATGGGCAAAGAGATTTGAAGACACATTTTTCAAAAGAGGAAATACAATTGGCTAAAAAGCACATGAAAAGATGCTCATCATCACAAGCCATTAGGGAAATGCAACTCAAAACTACAATGAGATATTATCTTACACCTATTAAACTGGTGGCTATTAGAAAAACGGAATAAGTATTGGAGAGGATGTGGAAGACAGGGTACACTCACCCATTGCTCATGGGAATATAGAATGGTGCAGCCATTGTAGAGGACAGTTTGGCAGTTCCTCAGGATGCTAAATATAGAACTGCCATGTGATCCAGCAATCCCACATCTGTGTATAGACCCAGAAGAATTGAAAGCAGGGAAGCAACCAGATATATGTACACCAATGTTCATAGCAGTATTATTCACTGTTGCCAAAAGTTGGAAGCAACTCAAGTCTCATCAACATCTGAATGGATAAGAAAATACTGGTATATACATACAATGGAAGATTACCTCAACTGTAAGAAGAAAGGTGGTATTAGTACATGGAACAACATGTATGAATCTTTAACTTAACCAAGATTACGTGAATGAAGTAAGTCAATCATTAAAAGACAAATATTACATGACCTCACTGATATTACCTAAGCAGATTAGCAGACTAAATGAGCTAGAGTCTGGAAGATAGGTTATCAGGAGAAAGAAAAGGAATAGAGTGTAGTGAGCCAATGCTCAACATGGGCAAGTCATATGAAAAGGTGGAAGGGGTTGGTTTGGCAGTAGATGGGGATGATGGTGCAGGAATATGAGTAGGGTCTATGGAGCTGGAATGTGAGGGTGAGGATGGGGAAGTGTTGAGTTGGGCTATCCATGGAACTTGGGGAAAGGCTAAAGGAAAGAACAGGTGACATCTGGGGACTTGTAGGTCTATGGTTAAAACTACAGTGGTGGAAATGTTCTTTAAGCAAATATGGCAGGGGAGGGTTATTTGGGCAGGGCATCAATGATGGTGGGATATTTGGGAAAGGCCGCACCTGTGGCATGCTTCTATGGAATGAATATGAAAGTGTTCATCTTGTCATAGGGTATTATCTCAGTGTGTGGAGTCCCACACAATAAACAACAAAATATTAAATTCCCAATCTGGGCAGTCCTGCTAGGTTGTCAAATAGAAGGGCAAGGCTCTCTCGAATACATAGGCAGTGCCTAAGAAAAGAAGACAGACAAATATGTCAAGACTTCAATATTAATGCATTTAACTATAAACCTTATTCTTCGTAAATTGCAACCTAGTGGAAATCATGAGTTCTGAGGGGAGGGGAAGGGAAAGAAAGGATGGAGCATGGGGCATGGGGCAATTTTAGAGGAATGGAATTGTTATGTATGAACTTGCAAAGATGGATACAGGGCATTATGCATTCTGCTAGAACTTATAGAAGTGTACAGTACAGAAGGTGAAGCCTAATTTAAACCATTGACCATGGTTAATGGCAAAACTTCAATATTTGTTCATCAATTGTAACAAATGTACCATACTCATGTAAGTTATTATTGATAGGGGAAAATGTGAGAAGGGAAGGGAGTGGTGTATATGGGACTTCTTTATATTTTCTATGTGACTTTTCTATTACCTAAAGCTTCTTTGAAAATAAAGTGAAAAAAAATAAGACACTGGGGAACATACAGAAGAAATTGTCACTGTACATAAAAGGTAACAGATCTTACAGAAATGAAAGACATAATTCAAAAAAATTTAAATTTATACATATATATTTAATTTTTATTATTTATTTTATATTATTATTGTTTATTTATTTATTATTGGCTTTATTTTGGGGAGGTTTTAGATTGCAGAAGAGTCACAACTGGGGCAAGGAGAATCACTGGTGCAGGGTATTGATGTGGTGGGTTTTGTGCACCTGGGGCATGCCTCTATGGAATATGAATGTGTTCAAGTCATCGTGGGGTATTGTCTGAGGAGGTGGAGACCCACACAATAAGTGAAAGACTATTAAATTCCCATCCTGGGGATTCCTGCTACATTCTCTATTAGAGTGGCAATAATTCCTCAAGTACATGGGAAGTGCCTAAAAAAGGAGGACATACCAATATGTCAGGACCTTGATATTGCTCCTTGTGCTTATGAACCTTGTTCTTGTGAAATCTAGCCTTATATTATGTTGACTAAGACTTACCTCCTGAAAGATCCTTTGTGCTCTAATGTGGCCCTCTCTAAGCCAAACTCAGCATATTAACTCATTACCTTCTCCCTAGTGTGGGACAGGACAACCAGGGATAAGCCTCCCTGGCATCAAGGATTTATTACCATGTGCCAACTAGCAATGCATTTGGAAAAAGATCATGACCAAAAGGTGGAAATATTAAATACAAATGAATATTTATAGCTAAGAGATTTCAAAGTGAATCAGGAGGTCATTCCAGAGGTTACCCTTCTGCACTTCTTCGGAGGATCCCACTGACTGCTACAGTAAAGAGTGCCTCAAACATGGTGGCTCCTGAGGGCTCTAGAGACATCTGGACATTATAAGCAGGGTGGACAACCCCAGGAATTTGGCACCCTGTCAGTGGCCTTACATTGGGATATATGATAACCTATCCCCCAATGTATTGGAGTTGGACTCATTTATAATTTTCCTACATATTGTTCTTATGCCCCTTTTATTTGAACTTATAATTATCACTATACCTGTTAAATATGTGTGTGAGAGACTTAAATTTTCTGGCTGATCATATGCCTCTTGAGCTCTGAATCTCAGTAGAGTTGTAGTCAACACCCATCCTCCAAATCATCGGACTCACCCAGGACGAATAACTAAAGGATGATAATGGACAAGTCCCATCCCAATAAACAGAGAGGATCTACAACTGCAAGCAAGACAATTCTACTCACCTGCCCCATGGGATCTAAGCCATATTTCAATCATAAGTAGAGTGGCCATCACCATCCCCAAATCCTCAAGACTGAGGAATGAACAAACTATGGACTAAAGTAGATTTATTATTATTCTAGTAATGGAAGAACTTGTAATACTGATTTAAAGGCAGTGGTCACCAGAGGTTCTGAGATAAGATCCTCTGAAGGGGAAGAACAGGTGTAATAGGGGACATATTTTGGACAATGTAATTGTTTTGCATGACATTGCAATGATGGATATGGGTCATTATACATTCTGGCAAAACCTATAAAGTTGTGTGGTGCAAAGTGTAAACCATAATGTAAACTATAGACCATGATTAGTAGCAATATTTCAATATGTGTTCATTAATCATAACAAATGTACCACACTTAGGAAAGATGTTGTTAATTTGGAAAAGTGTCTGAGGGCATGAGGTATATGAGTATCCCCTATATTTTTGAAATAACATTTATGTCATCTAAAGCTTTGTAGCAGTTTGATATTGTTTATGAATTCCAAAAATAGGGAAGCGGCTGTGGCTCAATCAGTAGGGCTCCCGTTTACCATATGGGAGGACCCTGGTTCAGTTCCCGGGGCCTCCTGGTGAAGGCAAGCCCGCCCGCACGGCATGGTTAGCTGACCCAGCGAGCACAAGCAGCAAGGGAGGGATAAATGAATAAATAAATAAAATCTTTAAAAAATATATATATATTGGATTATATTTGTAAATTGGTCTGTTCTTCTGGGTATATTAGATTGTATTGGATTCAGAGTTTTCACTATTACTTGATTAATTAAATAATGATTAAGTTTTGAATGGGCCACATCAGTAAGACGTGGTAGGTAGGGACTCACAGAGAAAACCACAAGGCAGAGCAGACAGTTGAGTTTTGATGCTGGAGTTTTAATGTTGGAGTCCTGGGAAGTGAATACACAGAGCAGCAGATACATGAGGAAAGAGAGAAAGCTCCCTTAGACACACCAGAGGCCCGGCGAAGAGAGATGAGCTGTTTGTCTTATAGTTTACAGTTGGCTTTGTGGAGAAAGCAGTGCAGCTGAGCCCGGACAGAAATGAGCCCCAGAAGAGAGATGAGACTTATCCCAGCCTACAGCTGTTATTGGAAGAAGCAGGGATCATGGAGCTTTAAGAGGAAGAGGAAGCCTGAAGCCTGAATCCTTGCAGATGTTGGAAGACATCTTGCTCCAACATGTGACAATAGACTTCGGTGATGGAAGTAACTAACACTTAATGGCCTGGTAACTGTAAGCTTCTACCCCAAATAAATACCTTTATAAAAGTCAACAGATTTCTGGTATTTTGCATCAGCACCCCTTTGGCTGACTAATATAAGCTTATTTAAAAATAAATAAATAAATAAATAAATAAAATAAAATAAAATAAAATAAAAATAATAACAAATATATAAAAGACAAATCCAAAATTATTGTCTGAATATAGTTAATACTTGTCCCTCAATAATTTATGAAGGAATAGGCAAAAAATCAATGTTTGATAGAGATGACTTGAAAAACACTATCAACCAGTTTGACTTAATTGACATATGTAGAACATTTCACCCAACTACAACAGAATATACACTCCTTTCAAGTGTATATTGAAGACTTCATATAATAGGATATATTTTGGGACATAAAATAAGACTCAAAATTTTTAAAAAATTCAAGTTGTACATGTTATGTTCTCTAACAATAATAGAATTACGTTATAATTCAATAAAATACGTATCTCTAGATAATCACCAAATATTTGCAAACAAAGTAGCTGGCACTACTCTAAATAGCCTATGGTGGAAAAAGAGAAATTCAAAAGTACAATAAGAAAGCATTTTGAACTGGGCAAAAATGAAAATATGACATATCAAAATCTGTGGGACCCTGCTAAAGCAGTACTTACAGTGAAATTTATAGCACTTACATCTTCCTTTTGAAAATAAGGAAGAAAAAAATAATTAGATCAAAGTGGAAATATTTGGCATAGAAAACAAACAAAACTTACTGAAGAAGGAATAAATAACATGAATAGCCACATACCTATTAAAGTAATTTAATTTTAATTTAAATATTTCACTCAAAGAAAATTCCATGCTTAGGTGAATTAGTGAATTATATCAAACTTTTAAAAATATAATATTTAAAATTTATTCCAACTTTTCCATTAAGTTACATAGAAAGGAATATTAAAAGTAAAGACATTCCAAAAAAGTCAATCTACAGATAAATAATCCTCATAAACAAAGATGCAAAAGTTTAGAACAAAAGTTTAGCTGACAACAACAATATCTAAAGAGAGGCATCATGACCAATGGAGATTTATCTCAGGAATTCAAGGTTGGTTAAACATTTAAAAAATCAATCAATGTAACTAACCATCTCACCCAACTAAAAATAATAAATTTATAATCATCTCTATTGATAAAAAAGCATCATTTGAATAAATCCAATACCCATCCCTAATAAAAACTGACATTAATTTGGAAGAGAAGGAAACTTCAACCTGAGAAAGAATATTAACAAAAACCCTATAGCTAATATCACTATTAATTGTCAACGGATTGTCCCCTAAGATTAGAAAAATATAAGGATGTCCCCTAAGATTAGAAAAAGATAAGGATGTATATTCTAACCACTTCTATTCAACATTGTATTAAGGGTACAATAAGTAAAGAAGAAGAGATAAAATTCATTCCGATTCAGAAGGTACTTGAGAAGATCAATCTTTATTTGCAGACAACATGATCAATGTAGAAAATCCATGGACATCTAGAAAATAGATATTAAAACTAAGTGAGTTTTACAAGCCTGCAGGATAAATGATCAATATACAAAATCTATCCAAAATTACCATTGAAAAACCAATACAATTTACAGTAGCACTAAACAATGTGAAATATTATGCAAAAATCTGACAATATTTTAAAAATCTGTACACTGAAAACTAAAAAGTTGATGCTGCAAGAAATTAAAAACTTAAAAAATGTAGAGATGTAAAATGTTCATGGGTCAGAAGACAATATTGCTATATGTCAACCCTCCACAAAAATCTACTTATTCAAAATTCCCAATGAACTTTTCGACAGACATTTTTGTAGAAATTGACAAGCTGATTCTGATACTCATATGGAAATGCAAAGGACATAGATCAGCCAAAACAACAATGAAAAAGATAAAGTTGGAGGGTTAATAGTACCTGATTTTAGACTATTAATGAATATGCAGTAATCAAGATTCTGTAGTATTGGCTTGATTATAGATCAGAACATCAAAGGAATCGAGCAGAAAGTCCAGATAAAAATCTATACATAGGTGGACTACTGGTTTTTATAAAGGAACAAAGTCAATTCAGTGGAGAAAGGGCAGTCTTTCCAAGAAATTGTATTGTGACAATTATAAATACCTTGCAAATAAGAGAACTTTGATTATATCTGACTACTTATTACATCATATAAAATATTAACTCAAAATAGATCATAGACCTAAATGTAAACCTAAATCTATAAAACATTTAGAAAAAAATATGTGAAATTTTTTGTGACTAAATACTTAATTTGACAACTTTCTATTCAATTAATTAACTTATATCATCAATTTATCATCAGAGCCACATCCAAAACTAAAAGTAAAAATTGAACTTTTACAAAAGTGTTGGTTTTAATGAGTACATAAAGTAAATATTGTTACTAATTAATCATTAAAACCATTTGTAATATGATTTTGTACTTGCATTGTTACTGTTTTAAGGGTTTTTGAATATTGTACAGTCTTTTTGGAATTCAGAGGGTGGAGTGAAGCTGTTTGATATGGTTTATGAATTCCAGAAATAGATATTGGATTATGTTTGTGAACTGGTCTCTTCTTTTGGGCATATTAGATTGTAATGGATTCAAAGGTTTCACATTTACTTGATTAGATTATGATTAAGGCTTTGATCGGGCCATATCTATAGCACACTCGGTACCCATCCCCTTGGTGGGTGGGGACTCACAGAGAAAACTAAACGGCAGAGGAGTATTTGGAGTTTTAAATGCTGGAGCCCTGGGAAGTAAACACTCAGGAGAAGAACACAGAGGAATAGAGACAGCTCCATAGACACAGCAGAGGCCCAGGGAAGAGAGAGAGCCTGATAGTCTACAGCTGACCTTGTGAGAGAACAAAGCAACTGATCACAGAAAGAAATGAGCCCTGGAAAAGAGATAAGACTTATCTTAGCCTACAGCTGATATTGGAATAAGCTGGGACCATAGAGCCTTAAGAGGAAGAGGATGCCTGAACCCTTGTAGATATTGGCAGCCATCTTGCTCCAACACATGGCAATAGATTTTCGTGAGGGAAGTAACTTATGCTTTATGGCCTGGTAACTGTAAGCTTCTACCCCAAATAAATATCCATTATAAAATCCAACAGATTTTGGTACTTTGCATCAGCACCCCTCCGGCAGACTAATACAGAGTCTGATGATTGAGTACGTTTCCACAAAGAAAGGCAGCAGAACAGGGGAACATGTTGTTGACCTTCACCTAAACTAAGAATAGAGGAAAAATAAGATTTTGGAGGAAAAGACAAAGGATTTGTTCCTAGTCCAGTTGAGTTTTGGGTGCTATGGGACATTCAGGTAAAGGTGTACATTAAGCCATGTCATACAGTGGTATGGGGTACAAAGGGGACGCTTGGGCAGGGCCATAAATGCACATGATGTCAGCACACATTTGTTAAATGAAATCACAAGAGAGTAAGAGTTTGCTAAAGAAAATTGATTGGATCAATAATAAAACAATATAGTACAGGATTGAAGACAGAAATAAAAGAAGGTGCAGAGCAAATGAAGATGGTTACAGAGAAAATAGGAAATCCATGTCTTCCAAAATACTATATAACTACAAATATTTCTATGAAGGCATGCTACATATACTTTTCAAAGTTTAAAATAAATGTCTAATTGAATATTTAATGTAATGTATATTTATCTAAATAAAAACTAATTTCTATGAATATATTTATGACTTGATGAGTTTATGTAGAGTTTTAATAAAAAGGAAAACTTATGTATTACTGAAAGTAAGATTTGCATTCATATCTGTTTTACATATGATCTTAAATGTAAAATATATTTCTTAGAAAGGGAAATAAAATGATTTTCAAAATAAAACTTCACAATAGTTGATTCAATTTAGGATTTTTTGAGATATTTGCAATGTTTTTGGATCTTTGAGCAAGTCACAATTTGTTCAAGGTTTTTAGAGAGAGATAATTAATATTATGTTTGTTTCATAGTTTCTGGTGTCTTGATTTATAATTATGGTTGAAATGCTGCAAATTATATTCAGAAATATCCTCCATTGACTAAAATAAAAAGCTGGTTTTTAAGAGAAATGAATTGCCCTAGAATCCTCCACTTACTCATTTGTTCAGCAGGGATTTAAAAAATGACACTAACATGATAATTATCTGCTTTCTTTTGACAGTTGTCCTACTTAAGAAACATAGAATTTGTGATATTTCATGTGACATTATTTTTGCTTTTCTAGTTGATGAAAAAAAAGAAAGAAGAGAGAACAAGAGAAAGGTAGGAGGGAAAAAAGGAAGGAAGGAAGGGAAGGATGGAAGAATTGAAAGACTGAACTGATTTAAATTTAATTTGGGAAATAATGGCTGAATATAAATACCTCTATGCCAAGTTTCAGGAAATAGCAAATAAAAACAGCCAAGTTATAAATCATTGAAGATGGGGGATTTATGATGGAAACAACAAGCCAAGTTTAACTATAGCTTCTCTGCTGGGTGCTGCTCTATAGAACAGTTATAATAAATCATGCAGTGAGTGAATAGAAAATAGAATTCTTTTAACTTCCTGAGGATAAGCTCCTGGGACTCCTCTCTGACTTTGTGTACTTATGCAGGCACATCTCTTTTTTTTATTACAAATTCTTTGCATTGCATTGATTACACCATACTTACCATCTTATAGCAAATAAATTAGACATCTATATATGATCAGAAGGATAGTCATACTCTATTTTTCATTTTAGTTTGATATATTATAGATTTGCACATACGATGCCAGGGTTTTAGTACACCTTGTTCTAAGAAAACCGATTATTGAGTGGCAACTGAGAACATGTTTCATATAGCTAGTAATGCCATTTGCAATATTTTAAAAAACTGGAATCTTATTAAAACCAAAATTTTCCCAATTTTCAGAGTTCATCTTTAGTTTTATTATAAACATTTTTCCTCTCTTATCATTGTTGCTAAATTCTCTTTTGGAATAATTATGATGGGCTTATAAAATTTTTCCACTCCCAGTTTAAATTTTTCCTATTTACATTAGCATGAATCAAAATTTTGTAAGTTTTCAGGAAAAATAATTCATAAACATGGGCAAATAAAAGAAGAAGTAAAAGGGAGAGGAGATATGAAATAAGGATAAAAGGGGAGAGAGGAGGGACAAGACAGAGAGGATGGCATACAATGACAAAAGAGAAGAAAACAATTCCATGGATGAAATATAAGAGGAGATATTATGATAAATTATCTTTAAAATATAGGAATATTGGCATTTAATCTTCTGGGTATCAATAACAGAAGATGGAACAAATGCAAAAAGGTTCAGGAAAGGAAGACAAGAGTGTAACTAAGAGGGAACAAAATTTAGAAATTCACACATGTGAGATTTCCCCATAGACCTAACAATTAATCAATAGTCGATGTGGTCTACTAAGAATAAAAATACCTGGGAAAGTAAATTTCTTACTTATGATATGCTTTGGTTCAGAAAATTATGACAACCTTGCCACCTATTTTTCAATTAACAGACATTTTTACTGGGTAATCAGGAAAAAATATTTGTGGGGAAAGCCATTTTCAAATAGATTTGTTTCAAATTTAGAGTCAAAAATGATTTTGGACTAACTGAATTGGAACAAAAATGAGACTTCAATCAAAGAATGAACAGAAAATGCAAAATGTCTTAAAATGGTGGAGAACATAGAATGCCAAAGAGCCATTATGAATTTTCTGAGAATAACGCTTCCTCAGAGCTAACAGGTCAGGAAAAACATCTACTCAACCTTCACAATTTCAACAGTTTTCAGCAAGGCAAAAAGGAGTGTTGCTAAATTCACCAGCCTGTGCTTTGCCTTCAGTGTTTGCTGGTGGATGTGAGGATAGGATTTAGGCAGAAAGCTTGAAGCTGGGGAGACAGTAACAAAGAAGAGTTCAGTGTGACACAGAGGAAAATTCCATTGTATTCACTATTTCAGCATGTCTTGAGATTTCACAAAGAGCAGAATGCCATGGGAGGGAGAAAGAGACTCACCCCACAGTTAAGCTATTGTATTTGTTTCAATGAAATACATTTGGCTAGATTCCTAGGCAATTATGTATTCTTGAAGTGGCAAGAATGGATTTTATTTACAACTCATAGCCTAAATAATTAGAAAAGACTTTCCCCACTTTCCATGTGCTTTAGTTTGTAAACAATATACAAAACTTTGTTTTGCTTTAATGATATGTATACATATATTTTTAAAGAATAAAAAGAAATATTCGTAGTTCATTGTAAGGTGCTACTTCACACAGCAAGACTTAAATTCTTACCCTCTTTCAGTAGAACGTGTAGCAGTGAAGTGGTAAAAGAAATAGAGTAGGAATCAGGAAACAGTTTTCATCTTGATGCTGTCACTAATTAGCTGTCTGACCAAAAGCCACTGGATTTGAATTTCCTCGACTGTAAAATGAACTAGTTGTTGATCTTTAGAGCTTCTCACAGTGCTAAAAATCTATATACATTTCATTATTTCCCCTAGCAGTGTAGATAGATTTATTTTGACTTGTCTATATACACTTTCCCATTCTTTTAGTGAGTAATGCTATGCTCCAGTAACCTACACTGGCAATGTTAATAGGAATAGTCTATGCAACAGAGGGACTCAAAGCTATCCATTCAAGAATTAGAATCCCCAGGACAGTCAATTAGCAAAGCCCCAATCAACTAAGCTCCCTGATGATACTGTGATCCCTCGGGAATATGTTTCTCTGGGTGTCTATTTGAGAATGAACCAAATACACAGTAAAGTAATCCATTTGAATTTCAATTGCAGTTGGTCAAAATATATTCTCCTGAGATCAAAACAACAACTTATATCACTTATATAATCACATATTTTTGATAAAGGTGGAAAAGATGGGAAAAGTTCAGTGAATTAAAGAAATAATAAATTAGCACCCATGGATTTAAGATTATTTCTGTAAGCTCAAGTAGCATACATAAATACACTAAGATTTTAATAGTCCAACCTAATAAACAACAGAAATAAAACAAAGAGAGTCTAATAGAAATGTTGTGACATTTCTATTATGAGTACATCATGAAGAATTGGGGATGCTAAAATTGTTATGGATCTTGCATTGACTGTGTAATTCTATGTCTTTGTTTCAGTCTCATCTCTTAGAATCACTGGTATTTCTAAGCCATGGTGTCTTGTGGAAATGTTGATATACCATAATTAAATTTTTATAAATTGTGTTAAATTTCTGGTTCATTAAACAACCTGAAAACAAAATGGTGATTGACAAAGGTACTGAAATATGATACAAATAACATGTTATTAACTCATTTATCTAAGGCACATTGCTTAAAAGTAGGTCATGAACTTGAAAGATGTGAACTTTGTTTTGTTGTGCACCTAAAAATTTTATGACTAGTGCTTTCAAAAGCTTTTTTATCAAAGGTATTTCTTTTGTTTAAAAGAAGATAAGATGAGAAAATGTTGATAAATCAATAAACCTCCATATGGTTTATCATGCACGATAGGTTAATAATGGGTCTGTAGTATCAGGGAATTCAAATCTATACTTAAAAAACTCAACAGACCATGTGGTCCAATCTTTCACTATTCAGTGTCTGTGGCCCAACTGAAGCACATGTTTTACTCTCCATTTCTTTTCTACTTCTCTTCTAGAGTCTCTGGTACAAAATTTAAATGCCATTTACCTTAGTGAAATACAATTTGACTTGAAAAATACTTATCTAACCCTACCTTGCTACAGATGAAATGATTTGCACTCTAGAGACTTAAAGTAATTTTCTAAAATCAAACAGTTCATTTATATCAATCAATGTTGGAACCTAGGTCTCCTAAATTCAAATATAGCAATTTATCTTTTAGCATCAGACATGTAATATTTTTAGCCTTTGTATAGGCTAAAATCAAGACCAAATATTTTCAATATAATTCTATTTTTATATTCAACATCTTGAATTTATTCACACAATTAAAACTCATGCAATTATTTTTATGGAAATTAGGTCATTGCTGAGAAGATGAAATTAACCAAGTCAGAGAGGAGAAGCCAGAGTTTTCAGGAATCAATAGTTCAGAAAGCTTCACTATAAGGCCACAGGGTAAGCAATAAATGGCAGGTCTGTGTGTTGCTTCCATCTGAGTCCAAGTGCAGACTATAGAGCATGACCTAGGATCACAAGTGAAGAGTCTCAGATTGTTACCAAGACTTTTCAAAGAGGGAGCAGTTATTAGTTATTAGTAAAGTTTTTAAGTTATTTTTACAGTTATTAATAAAGTTTACAAAGGCAAATAACAATTAGCAGAGTCTCTGTCTCACCCAGACCTAATATTGAGGATCTGTTAACAGCAACATTAATAGATAAATGGGCAAGGGGATTTATCCATTTCTAACAGGGCAGATATACATGTATGAAACTCACAATTTGAGCTTTCTAATAGAAATATTTAAATGAAATAAGTGATCAAAGCCAATGCATTAAAATTGACAAAGAAACACTGATTAACTCCGAAGCAGTCACTAAGATTGGCCTTTGGTGGATTTAGCATAATGCAGAGTCTGGCCCAGTGCTTCTCAGGGCTTGTACTCAGAATTTTTGGCATATATGGTGTGTCCATATAAAATATAATTAATTAGACTACTTAGTCTAGTATCCCTGCCAGCAATAGCAGATCAACATAAAATCAAATATAGTTGAAGAATTGCTTTATGAGCATATAGTTAGAACTAAATATGACATGTTTATTTTTAATATTTTAAATATTTTATTTTGTTATAATCTTACAAGAAGTCACAAGAGATAAAGTGAACTTTTATTGACATCAGGATAAATGAGCCTGATGCATCTAGTTTTACAATGAGGACATTCTTACTAATGTGACTAGAATATGCAAAATCTTATGGTTTTAAAGGAAGTGCCAATTTTTGCCTCTGTGACTCATTTTTGTTCTTAAGCCCAGTCCATTCATACAGGGCCAAGTCTCAGCATGACATGTTGTATGCCATTTGGATTGTCTCCATGTTCAAGCTCTGAGTTGATTCATGTTTTAATCCTATGGACACTTAAGTCTCTAAGTAAAAACTGAAAAATCAGTTACTATAAACCTTCTTGTAAGACACCGGATCAAAAGTAACGTTGATGGTTACTTGAGTAGAGTATAATAGTAGGAAGGAGAAATTTCCCCACACCCTCTGCATAGAACAACTCTGGTGGGAGGTACTGTCCTTCGGAATTATCAGGTGCTTATAGTGGGATACTTGATACCTAGCAGTTGGCTATGGCACAGCAGAAATTCATTGTTAGAAGTGGTGGTAGTCAAGAGGATATTATAGTTGATTCTGATTATTTTCAGCGATGACGGAACAGAATTCTTCACAAGTAGGTGTAGAAACCTTGGTCATCCTGGATGTACTTCAAGAGTGTTGTGTTGAGGATTAGCACAAACAAATTGGCACAAGAGCCTATAAATTTTAGGTTATTATTGCTAATATAACTACATTGTATCCATTGACTACTACAGCCTAGGACAAATTTATTTACAAATAGTTTAATTTCCAAGGGCAACTTTATTCTTTCTTGCATCAAGCACTCACATGAAATCTTATCCCCAACCTAAGTTAAAACCTGCTCTGCAGCACCACCCCTCATTCCAAGTCCTGGAGAACTTATCAAGTTTTACATAATTCACAAGAACATTGCAGTATAAAGGTTTAAGTAGGATCTGAGGCAAAAAATTGAAATATAACACCTGATCACTGAATTGTAAGGCGGAGGAACTAACTCAACCCACCCTACACACATACACCGAGTCATTTGTTCCAAGCAGAATCAAACATGCCCTCCTGGAACTGCTTACTTGGGTACCAGGCATTCTAGTCATTGTGACATTCTAGAATTTCTAAATTTTGAGCAACATCAAATTTCTGGGACTGTTGACATTGTGGAAAATATTTACTAAATTGATGAAACTTTCAAATTATTCCACGAGGAACACTGATTCCATTAAATGTTAATGACTTGTAGAAAATTGCTATCCATGAAACTAGCAATGCATTGTTTTATAATTTGAGCACTATATTCAAAGGATTATTTTAGGCTTCCCTTTAATTGTCCCCCTCAAACTAACATGCATTATAAAGTCCCTCTGTAAAACATGCTACAAATGCCCACAGGGCACTGAATTCTCCCATGTGGTCATGAGTTAACTTTCAGGATTACCAAGATTCAGTTGTATTTATACCAAACCTGTTTATACAGTTGAACTTGTAATTACATTTAGTTGGATCATACAAACTAATGAAATATAAGGGGAAAATGAGCTTTTTGTATAAAAATGCTTTGGAAAGATGTGATAAAAGTGACTTGCTAAAAAAATTCTAATAAATGAGTATAAATTTAAAACATTGAAAACAACAATGAAAAGGATTCTGCATTTGCTTTGTTTTGTACCTTTATTTATTTATTTATTTTTAAGCATTGCAACTGCAAATCATAGACTTCTTTTATGGTTGGTTATGGGCTTTTTCTGAGAAAAATAATAATCGAATCTTAATCAAGCAAACTATACTCCAAATTAAGGTGCCAACCTTACACCACAGGTCGTTGATGGATGTCAATTTATTTATTTTAAATGTAAATAAAACTATAATATATTCTTATATAAATTTTCATACTTTACTGCTTAATAGGACTATTCAGTTTATTGACCAATTGTACTAATCATGTCAGGTAGGAAAGTCTCTAAATAATGATTATGCTAAGACTTGTGAAAATTTTATCCAAGAATTTTTGTTTGTTTATTTATTTTTATATCCAGTATTATAGATATAAAATAGGCACACATGCCAGACTATATTGAGCAAAATCATTTTATATTAAAAACATTTGTTAGCTAAGTTTCTTAATTTTTAAACTAAACCCACCCAAGATCATCTGCAAAAAGAATGGAAATAGTAAAGCTCCTTGTTTAAAATATGAGATTATTAAATAAGCAGATAATGAACTCTTGGTATGATATCCTTCTTATTTGATTATCTTTTTTTTTTTTGCCAGGAAGTCATTTATTGGAGGGCACAGGTTGGGTGAGGGCAGTGCTGGCAAAGCCCTCATGAGTGCAGGGCCCGCCACTTGTCCAAGGGGCCATGATTGGGGATGTATTTCACCCCACAGCCATCCGGGATGAGGCGCTTCTCGGCCACCATGTCTTCGAATTCGTCAGCATTGAACTTGGTGAAGCCCCACTTCTTGGAGATGTGGATTTTCTGGGGGCCAGGGAACTTGAACTTGGCCCTGCGCAGCGCCTCAATCACATGCTCCTTGTTCTGAAGCTTGGTGCGGATGGACATGATGACTTGGCCGATGTGGACCCGGGCCACCGTTCCCTGAGGCTTTCCAAAGGCACCTCGCATACCCGTCTGGAGCCTAGATTGGGAATGGCACGAGATCAGACAGGACCATCAACAGGCAAGGGCTGTCTCCAAGGTCCCTTAGGGCAACCTGTACAAGCAACAGGCCGCGTACACTACCAAGGAGGCTGCTGTCCGAAGCCACTGCACACCGGGCCCCCACGGGGAGAGGGAGACGGTCGGCTTAATTAGCTGCAGGGTGATTATCTTTTTTAATATGTATGTGATGATTCTGAGGGATGACAATAGGTATGTGTATCATTATGTAGATTTAAGCATAGAAAAATAATGCTTACTGAAAAATAACCGAAATACATAAATCAGTCATGCAGTAAGTGAAAAACGTAATAAAAGAACAGAGCTGTCTGATTTAAGATTCAGTAGTCTGTTTTGAGATTAAGGAATAAATGAATAATTGTTATAATAATGAGTTGGAAACACTTAAAAATCATATAATAAAATAGAAAACAAATTTTCATATATCTAGGTTTTAATCCATATTTGCCCAAATGATACAAGCTGTGATCTCTTCTGCCACCTTCTTCATTTAAGAAGCTTCCCATATAATTGTTATATGATGAAGAAGAAATAGTACATGCTCTCTTCATTCAACTATTTTATGTCCCAAATTATAATGGGAAAGTCATCTGGAAATCTCTGAAAAGAGTACTCTACAATTCTATGGATAGTGAAAAGAGAAAACAGTTTAAGAATGGTAAGCAAGAATTTGGAGGATAAATATATTTCAACATTTTAGTTATGGATTTTTAACTTCCTCTTCTGGAAGGATTTGGCAGCATAAAGCACACCATAGAATATATTGTCTTGCTTTGTCTGAACCCACTGAGGCCAAACTGTAGATTTTGGTTGACAAACTCATGTGGAATTCAGTTTGAGCTTTTATAGGAAACCTAGGACAGGGAAGAGAATGGCAATGATGAGATTCCTGGAAAGCTGGGAAGCTAACATACCACTGAGGATGAGAAAAATATCTTCTCAGGCAAAATCTTTACATAAGAAAAAAATAATAATCTCCACAATCACAGCATATTATTTTTTTCTTCTCACAGGCAGGGAAATCACTCTGTTTAGTAACTGTTTCAAATACAGTAATTTATAATAAAATATTTTCAAACTTTTACATATGTGTCAGAGAAGAAGAGATAAAATTAGAAATTTTACTCTATCAATTTAATATTTTATCTATTTCTTTCGTTCCATTTTACATAGAATTCTCTTTGCCACACAATATACCATTATAAATATTTAAATCAATTTTATAAAAATCACTTTTACACATTTACATGTGACTCAGGCTTTAATGATTAAAATTGATTGTTTTTAATTGGATTATTTTAAGTTCAATACTGCACCAACAAGGAAAAAAGGTCATAGAAAAATTCTCTATTAAAAATACTATTGTATCTGCTTTTGTAAAACCAGACCATTCTCGAAGAATATAAGACATCTAGGAAACATACTGAAGAAAAAGTTTACATAGTCCACACAGTGGATGTGAAAAAAGTTAATTAGCAAAGCTCCAGGCTATTACAACTGGGCTGTTGGTAGGCTACATGCCTGATAGTGCCATAAAACAACTGATACATCAATTACTTCTTCCCAGTAGGGAAGGGTTTTTTCCAGGTAACCTCTAAGCTATTTTCTTCATATAACTGTTAACTCAGATTCCTTCCACTACTGCCACAGAGTGGAGCAAAGGCAGAATGTGGACAGAGATTTAGCACACACAAAAAAAATCAATTCCTGTTCATACAGGAATTGATGGTGAAATTTTTATGAAATTATCCTGAAGGAGACTAAAACTAATATAGCTGCATTGTGTGGATTACCTTGGCAGCAAATTAGAAAAAATAGTGGTTAGAGCTTTGGGGTGCGTTTAATGAAGATTCTGTAATAATCTTTGCTAAAAGATATCAGCTGACTTTTAATATAGTTGCCTCATATGTGATGGTGAAAAATAATATCCGCAATAAACTATAGTAAATCACTAAAAATGTCACCAAATAGACAAATATCAAATTATGAACTAAATATCCACAGAAAAGGAATTAGGAATAGAAACTAACAGTGTTCAATCTTATAGTCAGTAAAACAAAGGGAAAAATAAATAGAGTGAGATACAAGTTTATATCTAGAAGTGGGATTGCCAAGTTTGTACAATAATTCTATACTTAAATTTCTGAGGAATTGTCCAATTGTTTTCTACAACAGCTGTACCATGTTACATTCCCACCATCAATGAGTGAATATCTTATTTCTCAACATCCTTTCCAATATTTGTTATTTTCTGTTCTTTTTTTAAATAATAGGAATTCTAGTGGTGATGGAATGGTATCTCTTTGTGGTTTTGAGTTGCATTTCCCTATTAGCTCATTAGCCAATAGAGAAATGAGCATCTTTTCATGTACTTTTTGGCCATTTGTACATCTTCTTTGGAGAAATGTCTAGTCAAGTCTTTTGCCCATTTTCTGGGTATTTTTTTTAACAAATCAATTTTATTGGTACATATTAATAAAGCATAAAATTCATCCAAAGAGTACAATCAATGGTATTTGGTATAATCACATAGTTATGCATTTATCACGTCAATCATTATTAGAGCATTTTCATTATTTTCATAATAATAATAATAAACAAAAAAACAGACAAACAGACAAGAAAGTTCTTCACCTCTCAATCTCTGTGTTTCCTGTGCTGTACATAGCTGCTATTTCTCGCTACTCTTGTACAGTTATTTTTTTTTATTTATTAAGCAGTTTTATTGAGATGTATTCATATATTCTATGATTTATCTAAAGTGAATGATCAGTGCCTTTTAGTATAACCACAATATTGTGCATTCATCATCACAAAACATTTTAGAATTATTTCATTGCTCCAAAAAGAAAAACTCCACATCCCTTAGCATGCCTTAGCTAACCCTACATAACCACTAGCCCTACATAACCGAGCTCTACATAACCCACTTTTAATTGGGTTATTTGCCTTTTCTGTTGTTGAGTTGTAGGATTTCTTTATATATTCTGTTGTTAAATGCTTATCAGATATGTGGTTTCCAAATATTTTCTTTCAATTTCTAAGTTGTATTTTACTTTCATGAGAAAGATATTATGTTTTTAAATGTGATAAAGTCCCATAATTTTTTTTCTGTTGCTGCATAATATTCATTTAAAATCTAAGGGACTATTACCTAACAAAATGCCCTGAAGATATTTCCCTATGTTTTCTTCTAGGAGTTTTATAGTATGGGGTCTTTAGGTCTTTGATCCATTTTTAGTTCATTTCTGTATAAATGTGAGATAGGGGTCACGGTCATCATTCTTTTGCATATGGAAATCCACTTTTCCAAGTACCATTTGTTGAAGAGACTAATTTATCTCTATTTATTTGGTTTCAGAAGTAAATCATCTAGGCAATGATATATCTTATTCTTTATGAATTCTCCTATTGTTTTTATTATCCAAATGTATTTTCTAATCCAAAGAGTTGTTAAGTAATTACTTTTTGTTCATTTCTGTGTTTAAGCGCTGGCAATGCATTTTGCTTATATGACCATTCTGAAATTAATTTTAATATTTGGTGTTTTATTCCCTTAATAATTAACATTTGTATTTTTCCAACACCTTTTACTTACTGAAAATTCTACTTTTATTTGGCAATATATAAAAGTATGCTAATTTCTCTAGCAATTCTTATATAAATCTTACATATTTTGTTCATTTATAATTCATGTTAGTATTTGGTAAAAGCAGACTCTAACCACTGTTGGGCTATTATTACAATGGACCATGTACTTTATCAATTATATTGTAGATCTTTCACCGTTCACAACATATTTTTGCCTATAGTGCTTATTGTCATACATCAACTGCAAAATTGATGAGGACTCTGATTCTCCTTGAGATCTGAGCTTAAAGCTGCATGGAAGAAAAATAACCACTGTTCTCTTTGAGTATTGGACTTAACTATAAGGCCCAGAGATAATAAGAGTTATACAAGGTCACTTTTTAAAATACAAACTCATCTATGGTCTCTAAACTTTCATTTCCCCAAATTCTCTTCAGTGGAGGCTAATCATTTGCTCAAAGCTCTTCTACCTCAGAGGCAAGAGTCAGCCTTCTTTTTATTCTCCAGGACCACCTCCTCAGTATTGATCTTTCATGTATTGTCAAATTACCTCATTTTCCTTTTAAATATATGGTTTCTCACTTCGGAATCTGCTTAGATCCCTCATTTAACAGCAGTATGTGAATGCCACAATAGTAACTGTAAAAATTGGACTCTGCTCTTATCCTTCATTCCCTTTGAGGGTTTGAGTGACTTTTATTGTCTGTGAAAGTGACCTATATAAAATCCTTTCCTCACAGGGTTATTTCTTCTATGACAATGACCAATTCCCTATGGCCACATTTTGAGCATTTATTTCTCCACACTTCCACTGCTAAACAGTTCTTTCTTGCTATTCTTCTCTCTAGATTTATTTTTCAAACTTACTGAAATATTTTTTTATTTTCTTTCATGTTATCTGCTCCTCCTAGGTTTTGTTCCCTTTATATTCGGCTGGCATTCTGCTCTGTCTTCTGATATACTTATGAATACACCAGCATCCTGAATTCCTTTTCTCTTCCACAATCCAGCAATCCTCTTCCCCAGAAGCCCAGCAAAATCCCCACTCTGAAACGATGTTAAATCATGCTATTTGTGTCCTCTGTTCCTATAGGATGTAGAATTGCAGTCACATGGTTGATTCATCCATAAAGGCATAATCTTAAACATCATTAGAACTTTCTCTGCCAATCATCAACCCATTTACATTTTCATAATCAGCTAAAATGTGATTTCCCTATCATGCTTATCTAAACTTTAATGACTCTTCATAAGGGCCAAATCCAATCACCACTATCACTCATAGCATATCACTGTCCTCCCTATCATATGGAGACTATTAGGAATATTGATGTGATATCTTTTAATATCCCTCCACCTATCTACAAAAAAATCAATTCTACAGGCCTGTTGCTAATGCTCATCTGCTCAATAGGTCCTTCCTACACCACTTTACCTGTAATCATGAGGAAATGGAAAACATATTAATGTGGATGATTGAAATTGCCTGTAGTTCATTGTTAGAATTGAAGTATGGAAAATAAAGTATACAGGAAATACTGCGACCAATATTCTTACTGCCTCTGCCCTTACATACAGTTGAATTCATGTTCTAGGAATCTAAATGCATTGTCCATCTTACTTTTCCTAAATGATGATAAGTGAAGTAATTTTGGAGATGGACATCCCATAAAGTCACTGTAGATGACAGCCAATAGCTCCAACTCCAATCCTCAAATGGGTTATCTTTCAGTGCAAACACTGAAGTTTTCTCTTTCGTGTGTCTATTATTAACTGATACAATTTTTTTTCAAATCCAACACTCATAAATCATATTTTGAGTTACTTTACACAAGAAACTGGTGTGCATTTAACCATTGTTCCAAATTTATGTACTGTTTCCCTTCATTTTAAATATTTAAATGTAATAGTGAAGGAGGGCAAAGCAGATCCATCCAACTTGCCAAAATCCAAACTCAGAAGTCAGGAATTTGTCTTTTAAAAAAATTGTTTCATGAAATTAGATCTTTCAATGAAAATACAGTTTCAAGTTTATATTAATTTGTTCAAATAAATCTTTGGGTAATCCCACTGATTCACCATGTAATGTATACAATCATACATTATTCATAAAAAGAGAATGATAGTAATGGAGGAGCATGCCTTACCTACACTAGATGTGAATTGATAATTACTGATCTAACTTTTTGTGTCACTTTATTTTTAACTTACTTCATTTATAAATTTAGGCAAGCACAATTTGCTCATATTATTTTCAAAACATTAGAAAACAACTATAACTCAATTTAGGGAAAAAAATAGGGTAAGTCTTTCTAAATGGATCCAGGGGGCCTATGCTCTGGCCTCAACTGTGTCACCAACCAGCTGTTACCTTCAACAAGTCAAATAATCTTTAATAAACACACACTATGGACAGAATGAGGAATGTGGGCTAGATGATCTCTGAAGTCCTATTCAGGTCTAACATTCCATAATTCTATTTACTTGAATGTCCTCTGTGTGAAAGCACAAGCAATATGTGAAGGACACTGATAATAGCACAGCAAGCATATTTTTAATGGCAACCCAACCAAATTCATGGTGTAGCCAGGTGCATTGCAGGAGAATTTCTGCATCAACATTCCTTTTATTTATTTTTTTGCTTTACTTCTATAGATTGCAAGTTGCTTTGATCTTTGATGCTGCTATAGTGACATAAATTCTCATAAATAATTTATTATGTTCTGCATTATTTAAAGAAGCAATTTTCTTTCTCACTTAAGAACATAAAGCCTGGAAAATACTATGCATAATACCAGTTGGAAATACTTAATGTCCCTGATACAATAACTATATTTTCAACAAAATAAACCTAATCAAGAACATTGATCTAATGTCTCAGCACACTAATAATTTTCCCAGATTTGATTAATGTTCACAGTTCTTAATTTATCAAATAAAATTGTACCAAGTGTATATATTATATTTATAAAGTATATTTAAATATATAACAATAGTGAATGAAATGATACACATAAAAATCTTTGTCCACACTAAAAAATATTAAAAGCTTATTTACATCAGAAAGTACAATGAGCAAAATTAAAAGAATAGGAACATATTTTCATAACTTGGACATATAATATTTTATTATGTTTAATTTACAAAATATTTTAAATAATATATCATTATGCAAAGAATATATAACAAATGTTTCTTTTTATTCATAACCAAAGATATACACATTAAAATCATAACCTTTTTTTTTTTTTTTTAAAGATTTTTATTTATTTATTCATTTATGCCCCCCTTGCTGCTTGTGCTCGCTGGGTCAGCTAACCACGCCATGCGGGTGGGCTTGCCTTCACCAGGAGGCCCTGGGAACCAAACCCGGGGCCTCCCATATGGTAACCAGGAGCCCTACTGATTGAGCCACAGCCGCTTCCCAAATCATAACATTTTTGGACATGATTTTTATAATGATAAAATCCAGTGTTGGGCACTGAGAGTTAACAACTACTATAACACAGTTTTCCCCCCTTAGAGAAGTTGTGGGTTTACAAAATAATCTTGTGTAAAATATAGGATTACTATATACCACTCTATCACCAACACCATGCATTGGTGTAGAACATTTGTTCCAACTGATGATAGCACATTTTTATAATTCTACTATTAACTATAGTCCATGGTTTACCTTAGGGTTCATTGTTTCTAATAGCATAATTCCATGGATTAAAAAAAAAAATTCTGTTATCATATATACAGTCTAACATTTCCCCTTTTGATCATATGCAGTTATATATTTCAGTGTTCTTAATTGCATTCACAATGTTGTGTTGCCATCACCACCATTCATTAATAAAACATTTCCATCTTTCCAAATAGGGTACACTGTACATTTTAAGCATTAGCTTCCCATTCTCTGACTACCCTGTCCACTGGTATCCTATATTATAGTTTCTGACTTTATGTGCATATTTTAATTGTTTCAAACATTGAGATCATACAATATTTGTCCTTTGGTCTACTTATTTCATACAATATGATGTCTTCAATGTTCATCAGTGTTGTTGCATGTATCAGGACTTCATTCTTTTTAATGACTGAATAATATTCCTTTGTTTGTATATACCACATTCAATTTTTGTTTGTATATATCACATTCAAGAACCCACTTTCAATTTTTTGGGGTCTATACCTAGGAATGGGATTGTTGGGTCATATGGTAGTTCTATACTAAGATTTCTGAGGGATCGCCAAACTGTCTTCCACCAGGGTTGCACCATTTTGCTTGCCACCGCAATGAATGATTATTCCAATTTCTCTGTATCTTCTCCAGCACTTGTAATTTTCCATTTTTTTAATAGCAGCCATTCTAATGGGTATAAAACACTTTTGATAGAAATATAAGTCAGCATATTTCTGGAAAATAATTGGGCAATAATTATCAAGTGCCTAAAATGTATAAATGTATTTATATGGAAATTTTATATTTATGAATTCATTCTAGTAGGCTAAAAATATGGTTCTAAATCCATGCTCAAAGTTGGTTCTTGAAGCCTTAGATACAGTAGTAAAATACTAGAAAGAAACTAAAGTGAGTCGTCTTTGTAATATTAATGCAACCATTTAAAGATAAGGATCTTAAATAATTCTAATAATGTATGACAATTCTCAAATTATGTTATATTGCAATATACAATTAGAAATATATGGACATTCTATACCAATTTTCATCATGTTAAATACAAATTTTTATCAGGTCTGCATTTATGAATACGTCTAATTTCATATTTAAATATATTTCCACAGGCAAATCTATGTCACCATATTTTAACTTTTAGTGACAAGAGAGAACAATTGAGAAGAGCTTGAACTTGGGGATCAGAAAATTCTAGATATTGGCAAATTAAGTAACCCATCTAGACTTCATTTATAATCATTTTTAATAAATGGATTATGATAGTATGCTTATAAGCTGTGGGTCTCAAATTGTGTTACCTGATATCTGAAGGTTTCTGAGATCTTTTCAAGGGATTTGCAAAGCCAAAGCTACTTTTATAATAATAATATTTTTTAACTTTTAAAATTTGTTTATCTTGATTTTCTTTTTCAACATGTTGACATTTGCATTGAGTACAATAGCAATCATGGGTAAAATTGCTGGTGCCTTAGAATCACATATAATAATGGCACCAAGGCAGAAATCCTTGTAATCTTTATCTCCAAGCACATGTATGAAAAATGCCAGTTTCATTTAATTATAATTTATGAAGCAATAAAAATGATTAATTTTATTAAATATCAACATTTGAATACATGTTATTTTACCAATATATGTGAAGAAAGAGAAGTATACAAATAGCAAGTCTGTTACATAGTATTATGGGTGATTAGAGGAGGAAAAAAATTGCAATTAATTGATTACAAGCTGGACTAGCCACTTTTTCATGCAACATCATTTTTCCTTTAAAGAAAAATAAACAAAACCATGCTCATGCAGATTTGGATATCTGCAGATATTTTATCCAAAATAAACAAAGTGAGCTTTTCACTTCAAGGAAAAGAATTACAGTTTTGGTTCCCAATAATAAAAGTGGGGGAAAAAATAGAATTTTGGAAACCTTGTACCTATCATCATTAGATTGAAAATTTCCAAATGCTTAATGACTTTTCTGAAAAGATTGTGGTGATTTTAAGGAATTTGATTCTTTGGGAATGAATATTGAAATGTATCTTCATTTAGAATATTTCCATAACTTGATTTAACATTTGGTAGACAATTTCTAAATAACAAAGGTATGATGTTATCATGTGCATGAGCAAAAGATTCATTCAAAGTTCAAGATTAATAAATGGATTTTAATATAACAATGTATGAAAGGGCCACCAATGTGGTTTCAGATTCCACACTGCAGCTAACCTATAAGAACTATCTATTTTGGTATATTATCAAAGAATATCCACTATTAAGTGAAAATGCTGTTAAAACACTCTTCCCTTTTGTTTCATATTTGTGAAAGGCTAAATTTTATTCATATTTTCACCACATATCATTGCAAAATATTGAATGCAGAAGCAGTGACAAGAATCCAGTTATTTTCATTAAGCCAGACATTAAAGTGATTTGCCAAAAGTTAAAACAATGTCATGAAAAATAAAATAGAAATCCCATGTTATTTAATTTAATATACAATGGATTTATTATTCTTATTTTAATTATTTAATAAAGAAATATTTTAATATTATGTTTTATTTTCTAATATAGTAAATATCAATAAATGTGATACTCGTAAACAAAAGTTCCATGAGGTTCTAAAATTTCTTTTAAGCATGTAAAAGATCTTGAAGTCAAAAAGTTTTAGGACCACTGACCTTCAGTTTGATAGAATATTTTACACAAGATTATAAAATATATAAAATGCAGAGACTAGAGCAGAGTCTGACAAAAACCTATGGATACAATGTACATTAGCTATAATTACACACTACATATAAAAGGTGTGACTATAAATACAATGAAATATTAACATTTGTTATCCTCCTTAATGAGATAAAAAGTACATTTTTTAAGTAAAAATTTTGTTTACATTTTCAGCATTTGTTTGTGTTGTTTTTACAATACCAAAATAGACATCCAACTGTAAACAACTATACAATTAGATAAGATACAGGAGACAATGGTTTTTAAACCATGGGCTACAGAAGAGTATTTTGAGATCCCTTACAGAAGCAAATCCTATAAAGATCAACCAGTTCTCTCTTGATGCAGATAAGTGTACCTTAACAAAGAATACTTGCCCCGCTAAGGTAAGATAGAAGTGATCAGAACTCATATCAGCTAAAGTAGATGGTCTTTGTGGAGCAGACAATTGGAAATGAAAGACCAGGGTAGAGAGAGGGCTCTAAAATTCTATGAGAGTTGTCCCTGCAAATTGATGACTAATGAGTGGGCTGGGCATGACCAGGATGATAATATTTCCCTCTGGTGCAAAGGTCAGGCAGGTTTGCTCGTAGCTTATTAGAAAGATGTGTTTCCTAACCTCAGCATTCCTCAGCTGTGGCACAGAATCAATACATGCACAGCTTTCCACCTGGAACAATATACATCACACCCAAGGGTCAGGGGGCAAGTAGAACTGACATGAACATAAAGCTCATGCTACTTGTTGTGTCATGAGTAATGAAGTTCTTTGTCTCTGTCCCTGGAGTTCCATGACTTCTGACAGCATCTTTGGATCTATGGCAAGCTAACATTTTACCTTACAAGTATGGTAAAATCTCATGGCTTTCACAGTTCTTAACAGTTATTTCCATCTTTTCATTTCCAAATTTACATATATTTACAGTAGCTTCTTTTAAGATTTTATCTACTAATTTCAACACCTCTGTGTTTGTTTTTATTGACTTCCTTCTTCTGGTTAGGGGTAACAATTTCCTACTTCCTTTCATATCTAACAAATGCTTTTGTATGGTAAAGGTTGTAGATGCTCTATTGTTGAGAGATGTGTTGCTTTCTTCCTTTAAAGTGTGTGTATGTTTTCTCTAGACAACAGCTAATTTAATAAAGGTCACATTGATCCTGTCATGTCTTGTTTAAGCCCCTACTCTTAAATGGTGTTTTCTGGAATCTCAGTTGAATGCTGGGGTGATTAAGTAAGCTTCTCCACTCTGGTATGTCAATATTCTAATGCATCTCAGCAATGTGTAACTTCTGGAATCTCCTATCAGTTCAGAAGATTGCACAGCTCTTTTTTTTTTTTTTTTTTTTTTTTTTTTGCCAGACTTGCCAAAATCTTGCCCTAAGCATGCATAGCTTAAAAATCTGTCAAGTAAAGAGACATCATTATGCAAATTTTGGGTTCCCCTCTCAGTGCAGCACTCTCTTTGCTGGTACTCAGCTCTCCAAATGATTGGCTTGTGAGCTACCCCCATATCCAATGTCTGTTCCCTACACTAACAAGGCTGTTGCTCACTGTTTGGACTCCACTTAAGGGCCTTAGCATGTGGAAAGTGTCTTGAGGCAGACTAGCAGAACTTTAGAACTCATTTCATTTTTATACTTCGTTTGAGTATCACAGTCTTATCCTATCTATTTTCCAATTCCTGAAAAGAATTAATACCTTATATTTCTCCCTCCCTCCCTCCCTCCCTGCCTCCCTCGCTCCCTCCCTCCCTCTCTCCCTTCCTCCCTTCCTTCCTTCCTTTGTTTCCTCTCTCTCTCTCTCTTTCTTTTTCTCTTGCTCTCTTTCTTTCTTGCTTTATTTCAAAAGTACTGGCGATTGAATCCCAAAACCTTGTACATGGGAAGCAGGTGCTCAACCACTGATCCGCATCCACTCCCCCATTAGTCCCATTTTTGTGGTTAGTTATGGTAGGTTATGTTCAATAATTACTTGAACATTGCTGGCATGTATTAGATTGTGATCATAAAATAGAGTTGGGCAGAAAGAGAGACACCTATTATCACCTCCAGTGGTAGAGTTTCACTACGTATGCCAGTCACCAGGAAATCAATACTAGAGGAACCAAACCTACTCTGTAGTTTGCAGGTATCAGGGTCACCAACAGTAGAATGATTCACACAGCACTGGATAGAATATTTTACTTACATTGAGGAAGTTCAGCTTCTCTAGGAGGTGTGGCTTCCCCATAGCCAGCCTAATGGATCCAGCTAACACAGAGACATGTACTACATGCTGCAGTGCCCGTCTCCTGTGTGTGAGTGTGTCTTATTGGAGGAAACCTGCTCCCTCCCTGCCAGGAACAGATATATCACCAGGGTGTGAACTTGATTGCATAAAACACACCCACTTCATTTGGACTTCTCCAGTGAATATGGATATATATTCAGGCCAATAGGGGATGGTATGTAGTAGCAGTTCCCTCATTTACTAGAGGATTGTATTTTATCAGTCAGGCTGATACATCTGGTCCTGAGCACGTATGTGTTTGTGTAACCCAGGGAAATGTGGTAGACCATGCTAGGACAGTTCCCTGTCACAGAGTATATTATTTTCAATTAAATGCATCATAATTCAGGATCTTAGGTTTTAGATTACTTAGATTGACTTACTTTGGAACATCTGTATGAAATGTAGTAAATTTTCAAAAGATGAATCAATAGTACCTTGATTTTTGCTAAAGCCTAATGTATAAACATATGTGTTCTTGTCATATTTAATAGATATTAATTGAAAGAATTTTAACTGAGTGTTTTAATTTGCTAAAGGCTGCCAAGGCAATATACCAGAAATGGGTTGGTTTTCATAATGGGAATTTAGTAACTTATAAGTTAACATTTCTAAGGCCATGAAACTGTCCAAATCAAGGAAGCATCAGGAGATGATTTCTTTCTCCTGGGTTGCAGCTATGGGTGACCAGGTACATGGTATCATCTGCTCCTCTCTCACCTTTCCTCTGGGCCTCATTGCTTACAACTTCTGGCTTCAGCAGCCTCTTCTCAGCTTCCATGATCCCTTCATTTCAACTTCTGACTTCTGCAGCCTTCTCTCTAAGATTTTAGGATTTTTTTCCTGTGTCTCTGTATGTTTCTGTCATTTAGAAAGGACTCCTGTAAGAGGATTAAGAACCTCCCTGGGTTACACAATCTAATTAAAGGCCCTTATCTGAAGTAATTTAATCAAAAGATTCCACCTACAATAGGTTTTACACACACAGTAATGGGATTAAATCTAGGGATCTAAGGACAGGATCTTTTGGGGTCCATGCAGCTTCAAACTGTCACACTGAGATACAAAAAAAATATAAAGCACACATACATAAACATTTTAGGAGCTCATACTTTTATAATATATCATTATTATTACCACTTTCTTCAGAGCAACTTTGAAACCATCATTAAATGTAATAAACTTAAATCAATGTCTGTTTGCTGTAATATTAGTTGATAGATGAAGGATATTTCATTGATATTTAGATACAAAGGAGAGATTTTTTTTAAACAACAAAACCCCATTTTAAAAAAAATTATTTTGAAAGAAGCTTTAGATTACATAAATATTACATCAAAAATATAGGGGGACTCCATATACCCCACCCCTTCTCTGTCCTCCACTTTCCCCATTAACAACATCTTTCTTTAGTGTGGTACATTTGTTACAATTGATAACAGCATATTGACGTATTGTTACTAACCATGGTCTATAGTTTACATTATAATTGACACTTTACGCTGCACAATTTTATAGGTTTTGACAGAATGCATAATGGCATGTATCCATCATTGCAATGTCATACAGGACAATTCCAATGTCCCCAATATGCCCCGTGTTGCAGCAATTCTTCCCTATCCCTCCTCTCAGAACCCCGGGTGGCCACTGCCTTTATATCAATGTTACAAGTTCTTCCATTGCTAGAATAATATTAAATCTACTTTAATACATAGTTGCACTCCCCCCTTATGTTTGTTCTTTCTTCAAGCTTGAGAATTTTGGGATGGTGATGCCGCTCTCTTTCTGATTGAGAGGGAACTTAAGAGTCCATGGGAAATAAAGGATAAAAAAGAGAGTTTATGGGGCAAAAGGATGGAGTTATCTTGCTTGTCATTATAGATACTTTCTGTTTTTTGGGATGGGCATCGCCCATCATCATCCTTTTCTTAGCTGTCCTTGGTGAGTCCAGTGAACTGAAGATTAGGTAATACAACTCTGCTGAGATTCAAGACTCAACAGGCATATGAAAAGACTGAAGATTTAAGTCTCTGAGACATATATTTAATAAGTATAGTGCTAAATATAGATTCAAATAAAAGGGACAGAAGAGCTATGTGTGGAGAAATTATAAATGAGTCTAACTCTGTCATATTGGAGAGCATATATTACAAGGGCTACTGACAATTTGTCAAATTCCTGAATTTCTCTGTCCTGCCTTTTGTGTCTAGATGTCTAGAGCTCTCAGGAGCCCCCTTGCTTGAGGCATTATTTACTGTGGCAGTCAATGAGATCCTCCTGAGACGTGTGTAAGTATACCCTCTAGAATGACTTCCCAACTCACTTTGAAATCTCTTAGCCATAAAAACTCATTTGTATTTAATATTTCCTCATTTTGATCAAGGTATTTTTTCAAAGGTATCACCAGTTGGTGTTTGGTAATAATCCCTCGGTACCAGGGAAGCTTATCTCTGGGAGTCATGTTTCATGCTGGAGGATGGTAGTGCATTTATATGTCGAGTTTGGCTTAGAGAGAGGCCAAATTTGAGCAACAAGGAGGCTTTCAGAAGTTAACTCTTAGGCAATATGTAATAGTAGGCTAAGTTTCAATTTCACAAGAACAAGGTTCATAAGTACAACCATCAATATCAAGGGCTTAGCATATTAGTTTGTCCTTTTTCACAAGGCACTGCCCATGTCCTCCAATTATTCTTGCTGCTCTATTAGAGGATGTGGCAGGATTTTCCAGGATTGGAATTAAATATTCTTTTGGTTATTGTGTGAGTCTGCATCCACTGAGACAACACCCCATGACCACATGAACATATTCATATGCCATAGAGTCATGCCCCAGGTGCACCTTCCCCCCATATCCCCCCATCACTGACACCCTGAACCAGTGGTCCTACCCTGCCACAGTTGTGACCTTCTGCAATCCAAAACCACCCCCAAAACAAAGCCCAAAGAATCAATAGATAAAATAATAAGAAAATAAAATAGTAATTTAAAAAGAAGTAAAATACAAAAATTTAAAAAAAAATCTTTTTTTCATTGTGCTTTCATCACTATATGATCTGTCTTTTATATACAGTTACAATTTCTTCTGTATGCTCCCCCAGTGTCTTTTTTTTTTTTTCATTTCATTTTCAAAGAAGCTTTAGGTTACAAAAAAATGACCTGTACCCTTCATTGTAAGCACATGCAGAACAATTCCAATTCCCTAAAAATACCCAATGTTCTATCTATTCCAGTCTTCCCTCCCTTTCCCCTCGGGAAATATGATAATTACTAAGTTTCAATTTTTAAAGAACTAGGTTCATAGTTACATGTATTAATATTGAGGGCTTGGCATATTGGTCTGTTTGCTGTTATGTTCTCGAGAGGATCTTGCCCCTCTAAATGAGAACACAGAAGGACTCCCCAGGATGAGAGTTTAATATTTTGTTTATTGTGTAGGTCTTCACACACTGAGATAACACACTTTGATAAGATGAACACTTACATATTCTATAGAAGCATGCCCCAGGTGCACCCTTTCGCAAATATCCCCTCAACCCCAATGCCCTGCATCAGTACACTCTCCTGCCATATTTGCCAAAAGAACATTCTTACCATTGTAGATTTAACCAGAAATATAAACCCCAAGAGTTCACTTGTTCCTTCCTCCAGTCTTCTCCCCAGTTCCATGGATTGTCCAACTCTAACCCCCATCCTACTCTCCTTCACAATCCAGCACCATCAACCCCAATCACCCTCATCCACTACCCATCCACCCCCTTCTGCCTTATCATAGGTTTTGCCTGTATTGAACGTTGGCTCACCATGCTCTACTCCCTTTCTGTCTCCTGATAACCTATCTTTTAGACTCTATTTCTGTTAATCTGCTCTATTTGCTTGAATCATATCAGTGAGGTCATATAATATCTGTCCTTCAGTGACTGGATTACTTCACACAACACAGGTCTTCAGGATTCATCCATGTTGCCCCATGTGTTAATGCTTAGCCATTCATCCATTGACAGGTACTTTTGGCAATTGTAAATAATGCCACTATGAACATTGGTGTGCATATATGTGTTCATGTCCCTGCTTTCAATTCTTTTCGGTATATACCCAGGAGTGAGATTGCTGGATCATATGGCAGTTCTACAGTTAGCTTCCAAAGGAACCACCAGACTTTACTACACAATGGTTGCACCATTCTACCTTCCCATCAGCAGTGGATAAGTTTTCCCTTTCCTCTACATCCTCACCAATATTTGCAGTTCTCTGTTTTTTAATTTTTTTCTTTTCTTTTCTTTTTGAGGTACCGGGGCGGGGAATTGAATCCATGACCTCATATGTGGGAAGCTAGCACTCAACCACAGAGCTACATTGGTTTCCTAGTTCTCTGTTTTATCAACAATCATCAGTCTAATAGGTGTAAGATGATATCTCATTGTAGTTTTGATTTGCATTTCCCTAATAGCTAGTGATGTTGAGCATCTGTTCATGTGCTTTTTAGCCATTTTCAATACTTCTTTGGAGAAGTGTCTATTAAAATCTCTTGCCCATTTTTTAAATGGTTTATTTGTCTTTTTATTTTCAAGATGTAGGATTTCTTTATATGTGCTGGATATTAGGACTTTATTGAATAAATGGTTACCAAATATTTTTTCCTATTGAGTAGGCTGCCTTTTCACTTTCTTGACAAACACCTTTGAAGAGTAAAAGTTTTTAATTTTGAAGAGGTCCCGTTTTTCTATTTTTCCTTTCATTGCTTGCACTTTGGGTTTAAAATTTATGAAACCATTAAGAGAGAGTTTTTGATACTAGCTAGTGCTCCCAAGCATCCTACTTTCATCACAGAGGAATAGGAATACAACCTATATTTTTTTCCATTAGGGAAGCTGTGGGTTTATAGAACAATTGTGTATAAAATGCAGGGTTCCCATATACCGCCCTATAATTAACACCTTGCATTCATGTGTAATAATTGATGATAGCACATTTTTATAATTGTACAACTACTATCCATGGTTTAACTTAGGGTTTATTGTGTAGTGTAGCTTTATGGATTTTTGAAAAAAATTTTGTTCTGTTACCATAAATGCAATCTAAGATTTCCCCTTTTAATCACATTCAGATATTTATTTCAGTCCTGTTAATTATGTTCACAATGTTTTGCTACCAATATAACTATCGTTAATCATAGAAATGAGAACATTCCTTAAAAAAATTAATGAGAAAAAAATTAAAATGAAGGAAAAAACACTAAAAACTTGCCTTTTCTATGTACACCAACTCAAGATTACTTACTGCTTAGTAGTGCACAGAATGATGTGGTAAACTTTTCAGCATAAGCAATTTAAACAAGGTCATGTGGATATGAGATGATGCCAGGGAAAGAAACCATTTTATCTCTAATGCCAATGATGGGGCTTAATTTACTAGAGCCAAACACAGTGTTCATTATTGTTTCCTCTCTGAATTTATTTAAGATTGACTATGCAAAGTGATTTTGAAAATATTTTAAATTGACTGCTTGCCAAAGCAGATATTTCTCAATGTTCCCAAGGTGGAAAGAAGGGTAAAATTGCTAAATATATACCATTTATTTACAGCTGATGTTGCTGAGGAATACGATGGCATAACTCGTTGTGACTAGAATAAAACAATAATGTTACACTTTTAAAGACTTCAAAGAATTTCAATTAATTGAAAACACCGAGGAGAGTACTTTAATATACATTTTAGTTGAAAGTGATTACTACTTAAGTAAGATTAATACATTCTGTCAATCAAATTTATTCATTAACAGAACCTCACATGGCAGAGAAAGTGCAGTGGAAAGAATTAGCTAGGTATATTAATCTAGAGGCTGGATGAAAATCCATATGCAGAGTGTAAGTGACATGCCAGTGTGGTCCTCTCAGACTCTTTGCTGAAAACTGTTGAACAAGTTGGGGATGGAATAATAAGTGTGCTTCTTAGGTTTTAAAGGAACTTCAAGGGCAATGACAGTTAAGGTATTGAGTATTAGTTATGATGATAATAATAATAATGACTAATATTTATTTGCTGCTTACTCTGTGTTAGTTATTATTGTAAGTGCTTTACATATATGTGCTGTGTTCATAGGCGCAATAGCCCTATGACATAGTTACTGGTATTTAAAGCACATTAAACACGTCTGACAGTTGTGGAAATTTAGGTCATATGAATTTAATAAATTTTCCCCAAGGTTACTCAGCAAGTGGTATAATAAGGATTGGAATGCAGATATTTTGTTTTCAAGATCCCAGATTCCTGGCTAAATTGCCTGATGGGACATATAGATTTGAAAAACTGAGGGACTGGATATTAGGGAAGATATAACTTAATATCAAATTTATAAAGCAAATTATAATACAAATATGTTTCATTTAATAGATGTAGGAAGGACACTGCCAAAATGAAAAGAAGACATTTTGCAGAAATATGTGATAGAACACTCAAAGTTTGTGATATACCTCACTCTGATCAAAAATCAAATTATGTAGGCCTCAGTTTCTTAAACTGAGACAAATGGATAGAAATCAGTGTTCAAAAATCTCTTGAAATTGTTTGTAAAATTGTGTATAAATGAGTGTACTTAGAATTTTTTGGAAATGAAAATTTGTAGCTCTTATCACATTCTCAAAGAAATACTATGCCACAAAAAAAGGCAATCGATTGAATAAATTTTATTTTTTCTTAAAAATGGCTAATGTAAAGAATAAAACATAATAAAACATGATAAATGTTTGCCCTTTAGCTGTTATTATACCCATGTGCCTGTTCATAAGTATTTAATATCTTTATTCAATTAATAATATTAAAAAATTTTTAAGCATATTTGGTAAAGAACCACCCTAAGAATTTTGAAAATTGGGGCTTCTTTGATTTTTATTTTCTTTTCCAAACAAGTGTGGGTTATTGGCAAGAATATACCCAATTTTTATTCTTTAAATGAAGCTTTCATATTTGCTTGAGTCACTACAATGGTACCATGCACAAATGCTTTAATTCCTTTATTCCACTCAGAGAATGTTTTGGAATTCTCCTGAAAACACTGTCCTGAGTTTCACTGGGATATTTTTCCTACAATATTTTCAGAGCTTTTAAAAATATGCCATGGCTTTGTTGACTATAAAGTAGAAAAATTTGTTTTTATTTAAATGTAAAAATAAAAAAGAAATTCTGTTTCCCTCACCATCAGAGAGAATGCTATCCCCAGTTCAAAGACATAAATTGACTGAAAAATAACTTCCTCTTGCAAAAGTAATCTGTGGTCAGCTACTCAGACTTAAATCCTCCAAAAATAAATGACTAATTCTTATTGTGTGTTATCATTTTAGAAGATGGATATTCATCCTGAAAAATAATTACATAATGTAAAGTTGATGACTGGAGTTTCTTTTGCTCAGACTTGTAGATGGTAGAAATATCTTTTTCTTGCTCTTTATTTTTAATAATTTTTAAATTATCTGGTTTATGCAAATATAAGATGCATTTAATAATGAATACCAGTTTAAAATTGTAATAGTTGTGTTTATATGTGCTATGAGTATATTTGCCAAAAGTCTAAATCAAAATATACTTACACACTATATAACATCTACTTCTATCAAAATTTTCTGTGGAAATATTAATATAATTAATATATTAATTATATATTTTATTATATATTAATTTAATATATTATAATTAAATATTATAATTAATATTTCAAAAAAACGTTTAGATAGGAAATAAAAGTAATTATTTCAAAATTTCCTCCAAAGATGGAATATTAGTGGCTATACATTTTAATTTTTTACTTGATCTCTGTTCTTATCAGTACAGTAGCATTATCTGGTGCTGTATTTAATATGGCAAATACATATTGCTTATTGTTCCTGGGTTTATCTAGGCTTTATCAAATAAACTTTAAATTAAAAAATAAACCAGGTGGTAAATGTGGGAATAACTATTACCATAATTTATGTTTCTTACAAGAATTTTAAAATTTATCTTTCTGTGATATTTGCTTTATTTTTGTCTTAATTCTGTATCTATTTCTTTCATTCTTTACAAATTTACTTTAATTTATGCTTTGATGATTGTGTATTTGAATCTAGGCTTTATGACTATATAAAGTGAAATATCTTTTAGATTCGTCATGAATATAGCTATATACTCAGGTAAAGATAGGTAAGGAAACACTTGATTTTTTCAAATGTCAATTCTCTAGATATATGGCAGTTTCCCCAAATAATATTCTCTTGATTACTTTATGACAAACAATTTTTAGGTCTGTAAAGTTAAACCAATAATCTATCAATGTGCCTCAATAAATTGAACTGGTGAATGAGAAACTCACACCCTAAATAACCCATATTCACAACTGATCCTATTAGCCAGATAACTGCCAATTCTCTCTTTTACTTTTGACTCTGTAGACACAGCAGTGCTGATTTACCATGAAAGGAAAAGGATTAAATGCATTTTTTCTCTGCTGCAAGGCATTATGAATGGCCAATTATGTGCCAAACTGATTAATGAAAATCACAATTATAGGATGGATGTAACATTTTATTGATTTTGTTTATGTGTGTCTATGGAAAGAAGACATTTCAATAGTTATATATCAGCTACTTTGTCTGCAAAAACTGTGAATATTCAACATGACAAAGTGAGGTAGAAAAGGCCCACTATGAATGTTTGATGAACATGTTATCTGTGATGTGGCTGTGATAATAATAGGCCCATTAGGATATGAAAACACAACTATCAGGGGCATTAGAAGGCAATTGATATAATAAACCCAGGGCCCTAATGCATTCCCTTGATCTTTCCAGATCTTTTAGGAATATCTGAAAGTGCAAAAACTTGTTGTTAATTAAGATCTGAGGTAATAATCAAGACAGGAGAAAAGAAAAGCTTTTTGATGTTTAACTGAAAAGACTCTAAGTGACAAGGCCAGATGCTATAGCTTAAGCACACAGCTACACTAAATAAAAAATTCTCTTTCTTAAGCACCTTTTCTTTTCTGAGCCCTTTGGTAATGCTTGTCAAAAATTCTCTGGCATTAAAATTATTGAAAAATAAATATTTTAAAGATTTTACACTGGTAATTTATTTAGGCAATTCTGTCAAGATGGAAGGATTCCCAATTTGTACCAAGTTATATGTCTGTTAATTGGTAGAAACCCAGTATATTCATGAGCTTTTTTTTTTTTTTTTTGGTCTTTTTTTTAGTCCAAAGCAACGTCAAGACATCTCATCTTTCTCTGTGAAAGTGACTACCATGGACTGTAGTAATTAATATTCAGAGCACACATCCTTCTTGGCTTACTTAAGGCTTTCAATTTCTGACATATTTACTAAAAATTCTTCTCTCTTTTCATTCTCTAATTACCAAGGACTGCTAGGCTGGTAGAGCTTTACTGTGATTGAAAGATTGTATTCAGTGGCAAGAAACAAGCCAGGCAAGAAAAAGTTGGGTTTTGCTGCAGCAGGCATTGTTTAATTCAGCTCTCTGGGGCTTCCAAAACATCTTCCTCTGACTAGGCTGTTGTAAAGATTACCCTTCTGGAAAGAAGAGATTGAAAGAAAGAAAATTCATTTCCTATTGCTTAGCTTTCCGTATAAAATTACCTGCTTTTACTTGTGCATCTGACTTAGCTTGATTAGGTGGCTCTTGAGATGGTGGTTAGATACAAGCCTCTTTGATCTGATGGCTTCATCTTATTGATTATATTCAAAACACGCCCGTAAGGCCTATGCATTAATTCATGTGGAAAGGGTACAAGAAGAAACCATTTCACTGTTGTAAAATGAAGTATAAGAAAAATTCAAAAGAACATGTGGCTCTATGTATTACTTAAGAAGAAATGGCAATTTCTTTAAAAGGAGATAGAATGTGGGTTGAGAATGGGAGTTGATGTTTAAAGTATGTAGAATTTGTAATAAGGTTAATGGTAGAAGTGTGGAAATGAATAAAGGTGATGGTAACTTGTTATAGTGCATACAAATAACACTGCTGATTTATAAATCTGCTTGTGGCTGAAAGGAGTAGTCTGTGGGTGTAAAGTTAATTGAAAGGAAGCTAGAGACTAACCTAGGAAATGTATAACATAGTGATTTTGGTGATGGATGAAGATTGTGGTTAATAGTATAAATACAAAAATGTTCTTTTACAAAGTGTTAAGAATATAGTGGTACACAAGGGAAAATTACAACTAATGTAACTTGTGGACGATAGTTAATAGTAATATTGTATAATAGTTTTGAGCAATGGCAAAGAAGATATTACATCAATTCTAAGCAGCAACAATAGAGGGGTATAAGGGGGTATGGGATCTTTTCTTTTGGAATAATGGAAACATTATAAAATTGACTGAGGTGATGACAGCACAAGTCTGTGATGAAAATAAGATTAAATGATTATGCATTTTGAATTGTTTTTACAAAGCATGGGACTATATAACACAGTGAATCTGGTGGTAGAAAACGGACTGTGGTTAAAAGAACAAATATGAGAATGTTTTCTTATGAATTATAGCAAATATATAATACTAATACAGGGTGTTAATAACCAGATGGGTTTGGGGAAAATACACCAAATGTAAGATATTGGCTACAGTTAGTAGTAATATTTTGAAGATGCTCTTTCATAGTTTGTAATAAATGTTTTGCAACAATGCAAGGTGGTGGTGGCGGTGGGGTGATGTATGGGAGTCCTGGATGATGTTAAGTATGTTTGTTTTGTAAGTTCACAGCTTTTACTATACAATTATTGTTTATGTATGTTCATGTATGAATGGTATATTCATTAAAATTTTTAAAGGTAAAAAGGACATTGTTGTAGAGATTTTTATATTTTAGTAGTTATAATATTTAAAAAATGTTTGTCCTTTGTGTGAAAAGTTAAACAACTAACATATTATTTACAGTTGAAAAATCAAGAAAGAGAAGCACAAGCATATTAGCTAGCATTCTAAGCATAATGACTGAAATAGATAAAACCAGAAATATTTTTAAAATGTTGCATCTGCAGATAAGAATAAAGGGTAAGAAGTTAGGCTTTCTATACTATAACTTTTCCATTGATCTGTGTATATTCTTTCACCAATACCACCCAGTTTTAATTACTGTAAATTTATAGAAAGTTTTGAAATCAAGTAGTGTGAGTCTGCAAATTTTGTTCTTATTTAATAGTGTGCTGGATATTCAAGGTTACTTTTCATTCTATTTTAATATTAGAATCAGTTTGCTGATATTTACATAATACCTTGCTGCGATTTTAATTGGTATTGCCTTGAATGTACAGATAAAATCGGGAGGATTTGTCACCTTAATAATATTGAGACTTTCAAACAATGATGGATTATTTTTCATTTGTATATATATATATATTTTATTTCTTTCATCAGATTATTATAGTTTCTGCACACAGATCTTATACATATTTTGTTAGATTTGTACCTAAATGTTTTATTTTTGGTGCTATCGTAAAGGATGATCTTTTTTTTTTTTTTTAATTTCCAATTCCAATTCCAATTCCACTTGTTTACTGATGATATAAAGGAAAGCAAGTGACTTTGTATATTCTTTGTATCTTATAACTGTGCCATACTTGCTGATTTTTTGGGATTTCCCACATAGACAATAGTGTCAATAACAAACAAAGAGCCTTTTTATCCCTTTCCAAACAGTATGATTTTATTTCCTTTTCTTGTCTTATTGTAAACTAGATGGGATTTCCAGTTTAATGTTGAATAGAATTGGTGAGAAAGGATATCCTTGCCTTCTTCCTGATCTTAAAATGAAAACACCCAGTTTCTCAACATTAAGTATGATGTTAACAGTGAGTTTTCATAACCCAATTTTTCAAGTTGAGGAAGTTCTATATTCCTTTGTTTATAATTTTTAATCCTGAATTGGTATTGGCTTTTGTCAAATGTCTTCATCAATGAATTTCACAATGTTTAACCAGCCTAGCATATCTGGAATAAATCCTACTTGATTGTAGACTATAATTTTTTATACATTGTTGATTCAATTTGCTAATATTTTGTTGAAAATTTTTGCATCTATGTTCATGAGAGATATAGGGCCTTAGTCTTCCTTTTTTGTAATGTCATTATCTGGTTTTAATATGAGGGTAATGCTGGCCTCATAGTATGAGTTAGGAATTGTTCCCTCTGCTTCTCTTTTCTGAAAGAGATTGTGAAAAATTGGTATCACTTTTTTCTTTTAGTATTTGATAGAATTCACCAATGAAAAACCATCTGAGCCTAGTTTTTGGAAGATTATTGATTATTGATTCAATTCTTTAATTGATTAGGCCTATTTAGAATATATAGTTATCCTTATTTGTGTTATGGTAGTTTAATTAATTGGGCAATTTCACCCAACTTATCTATTTTATGGGCATAGAGTTGTTTGTGGTATTTCTTTATTATCCTTTAATGTCCATTGAATCAGTAGATTTCTTAAATTTTCTTTATTGATTTCTTATTTTCAATTTCATTGATATCTACTCCAATTTTTACAACTGATTTTCTTCTCTTGTCCTTGGTTTAAATTGCTCTTTCTCTTGTTCTATAAAGTGGAAGCTTAGATTATTGATTTAGATTTTTTTTCTTTTCTAATATATGCATATAATGCTAGAAATTTTCCCTTTATGCACTGCTTTCACTGAAACTCAGAAATTTTGATAAGTGTTATTTCATTTTCATTTAGTATATTTTTAAATTTCCCTTGATGTTTCTTCTTTGACCCATGCATTATTTAGAACTATTTTATTTGATTTCTGCATATTTGGGGACTTTCAAATTATCTTTCTGGTTTTGGTTTCTAGTTTAGTTCCATTGTGGTCTTACAATATACTTTTCATGTGTCATCTATTTTGGTGAATTTTTCACATGATTTTGAGAAGAAGGTGTATTCTCCTTTTATGGGGTAGAATATTTTATAAAAGTCAATTATAGAGAGGCAAGATGGCGTCGGTTTAGGAGGGCACTCGCTGACTAGTTCTCTGAGGATGGCCGATTGTGGACAGGATCCAGCCCAGGGGTCAGCGCTGTGGGCACACGGAGTGAGAATCTTGGGACATCTATCTGCAGGCAGATTGATGGAGTGGACTGATTGGTAGAGATTCATGAGTTTTAAGCCTGTCTGTGGTGGTTATCACAGATGGCTGAGCCCCAACCACAGGGAAAAAGGCTGGTTTGAGTTGTGACTCCCGCAGGGCAACCTGGTGCAAGGGAGTGTTCTCCGAGAGAGGGAGGGTTCTGTCAGAAGGTAGAGAAGGGTTTACCTTCTGTGGATTTGGCTGCCTGGACCCCCTCATAGCTTTGGGGAGCAGATAAGCCGGCTTGAAGCAGTGCCAGGCTGAGGGGAGAGGCGAATCTACTGAGGAAGCCTGATTTACCCAGCAGCCCAGTGACACTGAGGTTTGGCTCCAGAGGGGGCAGTCAGCCAATTTTATCACTTTGCACTGACAAGCATCAGAGCTTCAGCTCCCCTGGGGAGGCCAGGAAGGGGAAGTGCTTAATTAGTTTCCATGAGCCTAGTTAGGGTCCCCTCAGTGAAGGGGGGTGGTCTAAAAGAGGACTTATTTAGGGTCCCTTATTTTGCCAAAAAATAAAAAAATAAAAAGAAGACAGTCACTTTAAAAAAAGAATTCTTTTTAATTTAGTTTAATAGCTAAAATCTGCCTCAAAACCTGCAGATAGAACCTTGCAGAGAAACTGATTGATAAACACAAGCAGGCTGATTGGTTCCACAAGGACCCTAGAAGGAACACTGTTCCTCCTTAGCTTTGTTTGATTGCTTGCTTGTGTGGTTGTTTGGTTTTTCTCTGTTTATTTGTTTTTTCTTGCTTTTCTTTCCTCTTTCCTCCCCCCTTTTTTTTCCTTTTTTTTTTTTCCTTTTAATTAGGTGCTATTAGCTTGTCTCTTCTTTGATGTGCTTCTTTTTCAGTGATTTCCCATTCTCTGTCTATACTGATTTCGCCTCCCAAACTATCTATTCCCCTTTCTTCATCTTTCGGCCTTCTGCTTTCTGTTGTAGTTCTTACACAACACGATTTTTCATTATCCCACAAATTAAGGATATCAATTTCTATTCTATCTACTCTGTTTTCTTCTTTTTTATTTAATATTAACTTTTTACTTTCAGCCCTTTCTTCACTGTTTCTCTCCCTCCTCATCATTCTAGCCTTCTAAATCATTATATATATATTCCTTTCTTTGGTTTCCTGTAGGTACTCCACTTTTTTTTCCTACTACTCTACACTACCTACATTAGCTAAATATTCATTTCACTGTCTTATACAGCCCCTCTTCTAACTTTTATCAATATTATCCTTCTTCCTTTCCCACATCTTTCGATTCCTCTGGCCCTAATCTTTTGCCTTCAAGGTAACATAGAAAGAAGCAAGGAAATAAAATAAGAAGAAAAAGTGTCAAAGAGAAAACTTAACACACACACACACACAAAACCACCAGCTAAATAAAACTCCAGAGCAGAAAGAGAAGCTAATCAACTGAATAAACCCATCAAGATAAAATGATGACCAGAGGGCAATGAAAAATTACAGACCACACTGAGAAACAGGAAGACATGGACAAGTCCAATGAACAAACTAAAAACCAGGAAGAGATGCAGAACATTGAACAACTAATCAAACTTTCCAAACAAATATAATGGACCAACTTAATGAAGTGAAGGAAGAGAGAAAGGATATAAAGAAGACACTGGGAGAACATACTGAAGAAATTGTAAACATACACAAAAAGATAATGGATATGATGGTGATCAATGGCACAATCCAAGAAATCAAAACACGCTGGATTCACAAAACAGGAGATTTGAACAGGCAGAAGAAAGAATTAGTGATGTGGAAGACAATACATCTGAAATCAAACAGATAGTAGAACAGATAGACAAAAAAATAGAAAAAACCCAGCAGGGACTCAGGGATTTAACTGACAACACAAAATGCACAAACATACGCATTATGGGTATCCCAGAAGGAGAAGAGAAGGGAAAGGGAACAGAAAGAGTGTTGAAGGACATAATGGCCGAAAACTTCACAACCTTATTGAGAGAGATGGACGTGCAGATCCAGGAAGCACAGCATACCCCAAACAGTATAAATCCCAACAGGCCAACTCCAAGACATATACTTGTCAAAATGTCCAATGGTCAAGACAAAGAGAAAATACTCAAGGCAGCAAGAGAAAAGAGAACCATCATATACAAGGGAAGCACAACAAGATTAAGTGCTGATTTCTCATCTGAAACCACGGAGGCAAGAAGTCAGTGGTATGACATAGTCAAAGTACTAAAAAACTTCCAGCCACGAATTCTCTATCCAGCAAAACTGGCATTCAAAAATGATGGAAAGTTCAAAATATTCACATGTAAACAGAAATTAAGAGAGTATGTCAATAAGAAACCTGCACTTCAAGAAATACTAAAGGAAGTTCAATAAGTTGAAAGGAAAAAACAAGGGAAAGAGAGTTGGAGGAGAGTTTAAAAACAACTAAAAAGACAAAAACAGAAACAAAACAACATATGGCATGCATTAACCCAAAGAAAATATGACTGAAGTAAGAAATTCATTGTGAGTAATAACACTGAATGTTAATGGATTAAATTCACCACTCAAGAGACACAGATTGGCAGAATGGATAAGGAAATATGATCTATCTATATGCTGTCTACAAGAAACCCACCTTCAACCCAGGGATTCAAGGAGGCTGAAAGTGAATGGCTGGAAAACAATTTTACAAGCTAACAATAGCCAAAAAAGGGGCAGGAGTAGCTATTCTAATATCAGACAAAATAGACTTTAAATGCATAACTATTGTAAGAGACAAAAATGGACACTGTATATTAGTAAAAGGTGTAATCTCTCAAGAAGAGAGAACAATCATAAACATTTATGCACCTAATCGGGGTGCCTCAAAATATATGAGGCAAACTCTGGAAAAACTAAGTAGAGAAATAAATGCCTCTACAGTTATAACAGGGGACTTTAATACACCATTATCATCATTAGACAGAAACATCTAGACAGAGAATCAATAAAGAAACAAAGGCTCTGAACAATACATTAGAGGACCTGGACTTAATAGACATATACAGAACATTACAACAAAATATAGCAAGATTTACATTCTTCTCAAGTGCACATGGATCATACTCCGAGATAGACCACATTCTAGCCCACAGAACAACTCTCAATGAATTCAGAAAGTTTGAGATTATACAAAGTAATTTCTCTGACCACAATGGAATGAAATTGGAAATCACTAAAGGCCAGAGAAACAGGTTAGGCACAAAGATATGGAAGTTAAACAACACACTCTTAGACAAACAGTGGCTCAAGGAGGAGATCTCAAAAGAAATCACTAACTACCTTGAAACTAATGAAAATGACAACACAACATATCAAAACCTATGTGATACAATATATTTTATCTCTTTCATTTAAGTTTATCATTATTATTTCATCTTCCTATTAATTGTATTTGGTTATTATATGGGCTTCATCTTCAAGGAAGGTTTAGATCACAGAAAGGTTACAATGGGGGCTGCAGAGGATCATTGGTGGGGGGTGTCTGGGATGGGGGATTCATGGGAGGAAGTTCATCTGAATATACACGAAAGATATATAAAATTGTTCAAATGATTAAGGGTTGGGGCATGGTCATGGTTGGTAGACAATCACTCAATAAATGAGGGAATACTGAATTCCTAGTATGGAGAGCTCTGCCACATTCTCCAAGGGAGCAGCAACAGTCCCCTGAGTGCAGGGGCAGTGTATGGCTAAAGAAGATGGTCCACTGATGGGTCCTTGTTACTGATGACTAGCCTTATGAGTCCTTGCTCTTGTAATTGAAACTTGGCCTCCTGTTATGGGGTGCCTAAGGGTTGTTACCTGAGAGCCTCCTTGTTGCTCAAATGTGGCCTCTCTCTAAGCCAAACTCAGTATATGAATGCATTACCTTCCCCCTAGCATGGGACATGACTCCCAGGGATGAGACTCCCTGGCAATGAGGGATTACTACTGAGTGCCAACTGGCAATACTACTGTAAAAAGACCTTGAATAAAGGGGGAAAAAGTAAAGACAAATGAGTTCATGTGGCTAAGAGACTTCAAAAAGAGTTGGGAGGTCATCCCAGAGGTAACGCTTACACACACCTCAGTAAGAGTGCATAGATCACCAAGGTGGATGTCACCCCACACAAAGGGGCTCCTTAGGGCTCTGGAGACACCCAGGTCCTATATAAGGGGAGATAGTTCTAGAGATTGATGCCTAAACAGTGGGGTCTACTTTGGAATCCGTGCTCCTGGGAGTGACAGAGTTGGACTTAAATAGGTCCTCCATGCACATGTTCCATCAGTCCCTCTCTTCAAACCTATAGTTGGTGTGGAGTTTGTAGGTGCAATTCCAGAGACTGGAGCCTCTGGCCTGCCCATGTGCAGGCTGTGCCTTGAATATTGGTGGAGCTGCAACTCCTACTCTACAGCTCAATGTACTCACCCAAGTCACCTGGTGAGGAGACGATGATGGACAACAGCCATCCCAGGGAATGGAGAGAGCCTGAAGCTGCAGACAGGATAATCCTGTCCACTGTATCCATGGGATATAAGCCCACTCTCACTTGGAGGTGGAGTGGACATCACCATCCCAGACTCCTCAGGACTTGGGGAAGAGCTATGGACTAGAGTGGACTTACTGGTATTCTGTTGTAGACATATTGTGATTCAAGCAATGGAAGAAATTATAACAGTGAGGTGGAGCCAGTGGCCACTAGATGCTTTCAGGGCAGGGAAGGGAAAAACAGTTGTAATACAGGGGCTTTTTTGGGACTTGGGAATTTTCCTGAGTGACATTACAATGACAGATATAGGCCATTTTACATCAGCATATACCATACAGAACTGTGTGGGAGAGAGTGTGGTCTACAATGTGAACTATGGTCCATGCTTAGTGGCAAAGCCCAGGATGTGTATATACATTGCAGGTGACATGCCACACTAATGAAAGATGTTTATGTGGGATGTTATGGGAAGTGGGAGGAAGGGAACATGGGAATCCCTGTAATTACATAAATGTCTTACATTCATGTAAAATAAGCATCTTTTAAAATATATATATATATATATATATATATATATATAAATAACTTTTATATAAGTAAATGCAAAAAAAAAAAAGAATTATTGGGCAAATGATGTCACCTAATGCACTGAAAGATACTCTGGTGAATGTCTTGCTTTATAAACAGTGAAAAAGGTCAGAATAAATTTTCTTGAAACCAAAAAAAAAAAAAAGTCAATTATATCTAGTTGATTGATGGTATTGTTCATGTCAGCTATAACTTTACTGATTTTCATAACTGATTGATCTTCAATTACTGATAGAGGAGTATTGATACTCCAGTTTAATAGTAGATTTTTCTATTTCTCCTTGCAGATCTATCAGTTTTTGCCTCATGTTTTGATGCACTGGTATTAGGTGCATACATGTTAAGGATGGCTATTTCTTATTCTTGGAGAATAGATCCTTTTATCATTGTTTAATGCCCCTCTTGATACTTGACAATATCATGTGTTCTGAAATCTGCTTTGTATGAAGTTAATATAGCTACTCCAGCTTTCTTCTCATTAGTGTTCTCATGTTATACTTTCTCAATCCTTTTACTTCATCTGAGCCTTTATATTTAAAGTGGGTTTCTTGTAGACAGTTTATAATTGTGTCATTTTTTTTTAATCCACTCTGACAATCTCTCTCTTTGGTTGGTGTATTTAGACCAAACATTTAAAGTGGTTATTGATTTAGTTGTATTAGTATTTTTCTTGTTTGTAACTCTCCTTTTGAGTGCATTTGTTCTTTTTCCTCCCTTTCTTTTGTTTTCTCTAGTTTTAACTGAGCATTTATATGTCATTTAATATTCTCTCTATTTTATACTTATTTTACAATAATTTTCATGGCTTCCCTAGAGTTCTCAGTCTACATTTATAGCTAATTTAAGTCCATCATCAAATAATACTATACAGCTTCACATATATTTCAAGTACCTTATAACAGAATATACTCAATTCCTCCCTGCTGTCCCTTTTGATATTATTGTCATTCATTTCACTTATCCATATGCTGTAATATCCAAACACCGTCACTCTTATTACTTTAAACAGTTATCTTTTAGATCAATTAAGAATAAGTAAAGATTTTATTTTAACATTATTTATTTTTAATTTATTTAATTAATTTATTATCTAATTTATTTATTAGAGAAATTGTGGGTTTACAGAAAAATCATGCACGCCTCCTTTTTTAGGTAGACCTGAGTTTTTTTTGTTTTTGTTTTTGTTTTTCCATGCAAAAGTCTTTATTTTAACATTAAAATAATCAAGTATTCACTCCAACAGCTTTGCCAGGCTTGGCCACCAAATAAGTTACACTCACACTTAGGTACTTGAAGTTATTGCACAGCTCTTTATCTGAACAAGTTGGGAAGTCATCACTTGCCACAGCCAGACTGTTTCTTCCACACTATTCCTCACCCTGCACGGACTGTTGGGGTGGCTGCAGTTGAACCCTGCTTCGAGGTTATGAAGTCAGTAAAAACATCACGATTCTCACTGCCGCTTTCACTTCAGAGTATCACGTTTATTGAAGGGGAGCTTTCTGAATAGAAATAGTAGGGGTACTGCCTGCTCAGTAAGGAAATAACATTTCTGTAGCCCTCTAGATAGAAGGCAGGAAGTAGACAGCTGCTAAGTTTCAGTAGCATTTTCCTGCCAGATTATACAGCAGCCCCTCTGACTCAGAGAATTCTCCCCCTGCAAGATTGTTAGGATTGTTGGCTAGTTGATACTTTGCTTTTTTGGCTACTTGGTGGTTTTGATGAATTTGCTGTGATCCAGGGGTGTTCAAGTACTTCTTTTAGAGTTGGCCTTTGTCTTGGATTATGCTTCAGCAGTCTTGAAATGAGGTCCCTGGCTCCCTCTGTTACAAAGTCAGGGAATGTGAATTCAACCCTTGATATTCTGTTGTAGGTCTCTTGGTATGTATTTGCCTCAAAAGGAGGTTTTCCAACTAAAAAATTCATAGCAAAGAACTCCAAGGCTCCAGAGATCCACCTTCTCATCATGCATTCGGCCGTCAATCATCTCAGGAGGCAAGTAGTCAAGAGTTCCACAGAGGGGAAGCGGCTGTGGCTCAATTGGTGGGGCTCCCGTTTGCCATATGGGAGGCCCCGGGTTCGGTTCCTGGGGCCTCCTGGTGAGGGCAGGCCCGCCCACACGGCGAGGTTGGCTGACCCAGCGAGCACAAGCAGCAAGGGGGGGATGGATGAATAAATAAATAAAATCTTTAAAAAAAAAAAAAAAAAGTGTTCCACAGAGAGTGGTTCTCCTGGAAGATGGGGCATGTACCGACCACCCAAAATCTGTGATCTTAAGCTCTCCGAGGAGCAGGTTCTCTGGCTTGATGTCTCTATGAATAACTTTCTTTGAATGACAGTAAGACAGTGCATCTGCCAATTCTGTGATATAAGTAGCAGTTCTCTGTTCATCAAACTTGGAAAGCTTCTGAAGTTCTCTATAGACTGCTCCAAGAGGTGCATATTCTAGAATTAGGTAAACTCTGGTGGCATCATGGAAATAGCCATACAGTCTGAGAATATTAGGATGCCGAAGGTGGGACTGTATTTCTACTTCTCTTCTCACCTGATGCTCAATGCCTGCTTTCTCCAGCTGGGCTTTAAATAATACTTTAAGAGCCAGGATAAACTTGCTTTGTTTTTCTCTTGCCAAATAAACATTACCAAATTTTCCTTTACCCAGCAGGTGACCAATTTCAAAATCCTCCAAAGCCCATTGCCTTTTTTTTTTTATTCTTCTTTTTTCTGTTTTGATTCCAGTTCCTTTCCAGGATTACTTCCAGATTCTGGTGGCTGGGACTGCTCGCTCTTTTGGGTGTTATTCAGCGGCTTTGAGACAGGATGAAACACAGGGGTTGTCTGCAGTTGCTTCCGCTTCTGAATCTGAACTGGTTTACGACTGGAGACGGACTTTTGTGCTTGTGTAGGAATGCGCTGGGAGGTATTTGAAGGACATAAGACCCGCTGTGCCTGGCCACTACTTGCAGATAATGGATTCTGAGAAGACAACTGTGGGGTCACCAAAACCCGTTTTGGACCATCACCAAGGGGAATTGTAGTCTTAACAGGTCCTGAAATGTAGTTTTCTTTACATTTGTCCATGATGCCCTGCCACACTCTGGTCAGTTCTCAACACTGCAGCCAGTGATCCTGTTAACAAGGCAGATGACAATCCTCCATTCAGAAGGCTCCCATGACTCCCCAACTAAATGAAATGCAAGCTCCTCCCCGCGGGCTACAGCCTCCAGCTCAGGGTGCCGAGTCCTCCCGAGAGCTCAGCCGTTAGGATTCAATAGACCTGAGTTTTTGATCAATATCATTTTCCTTTTCCTTAAGAATGTCTTTTAGCAATTCTTGCAGAGCAGATCTTTTGGCAACAAATTTCCTGAGGTTATTTTTGTTTGTTTGTTTATTTTTAGACATTTTTTATATCTCCTTCTTTTTGAAGGTAAATTTCACTGAATATTGAATTTTCCTTTCAACATCTTAAGTATTTAACTCCACTCTATTCTTCCTTGCATGACTTCTGATGAGAAGTACATTGTATTTCATATTCTTGCTCTATAGGTAAGATGCCCCCTCTCCAAACTTCTTTCATGATTTCTCTTCATCTTATTTTATCTATAGATTGAATATGCTATTACTACGTGTAGAATTTTATTTTTAATTTTTGGAATTTATCCTATTTTGTGTTCTCTGTGCTTCCTGTTCTAATGTTTGATGTCTGTCATTAATTTTGGAAAATACACAGATATAAAAAGATAAATATCTCTTCTACTTTATCTTTCTTCTTCAGGTATTCCAATTATACATGTGTTAAATCTTTTGAAATTGTCCCACAGTCCTTGGATGTTCTTTTTTCATTCTTTTTCCTTTTTTCCTTTCCATTTTTGAAGTTTGTATTGACACACCTTCAAGCTGAATGATTCTTTCCTTGGACATATCCAGTCTACTGAAGAGCCCATAAAAAACATTCTTCATTTCTTTAACAGTTTTTTTTTTTAAATTTATAGTATTTTCTTTTGATTGTTTTTTTTTTTTTGTAACATCCATCTCTGCTTACAGTACCCATTTATTCTTACATGTTGCCTACTTTTTCCAATAGAACCCTTAATCTATTAATCACAGTTATTTTAAAATCCCTAATATTTCCAAAATGTATTATATCCTAATCTGATTCTAATGCTTGTTTTGTTCCTTCAGACTCTATTTTTTCCTGACCTTTTGCATGTGTTACAATTTTTTGCTGAAAGCCTGACATGACTTATCAGTTAATAGGAACTGAGATAAATAAGCCTTTAGAGTGAGGTTTTATGTTAATCTGGCTAAAAATTAGACTGCTTTTAATATCTGCTATAGGTGCCAGGGCTTTCAAATTCTTCTAGTGCCCTTGTTTTTCTCTCCCCTTTTATCTTTGAGTTTGTCTAATAAGTCCCCCTTGGATAGAGTCTGTGTTTTGAAGCTCTATTTGCAGTAATCTACTGTTATTATACTTTAATACCCATTGGTGTGCTGGTAGTATGTGGATGAGGGGAAGTGTTCTATTATTTTACAGTTAAATCTCAGTTTTTCAGTAGGCTTGTGTTCTTTGACATGAAACTTCACTAATGTCCCCCCACACTATGATAAGAAAAAAAAAAGCTGGGGGTGGGGTGGCACTAGATTCTTGCAATTACCCTTCCTCTAAGTGAGGTAAGTTTCAGGTAAAAACCTTTTTCCTGGACAATAAGACTTTGTTGGTATAGAATTCTCTGGGTATATTTCACAATGGTTCTTTTTCCCTCCTCCTGCTAGAGCCATGACAGGGTCTGTCTTGGATTTTCAACATGAGAACCTGGAGGAGTTACTGGAAGTAAAATCCATGAAAGTGTAGGGCTTTCCTAACACTGAGGCTCCTATGATTTTCTTACTCTTCTCTCTCACTAATCCATATTCAACCTCTAGCAATTCCTCTAAGTTACCAATTTATTATTCCTAATGTTTATGGCTCCAGCAGCTTCTGTTCCAGGTTCAGAGATATGGACTGTTACTCTTTGTTTCATCTGATTTTCCAAATTTCAAAGTAGTTCAGTTCTCCACTGGGTCCAAAGTTATTGATTTTCAGTTTGTTTGTTTTTTTTCTTATTGTAAGGATGGGAGTGATAACTTTCAAGCTCTTTACATGACTGAGCTCAATCCAAAGTCCTAATATAATTTTCCATCCTCTTTGATTACCTGATTTTTTACGGTATTACTTTATAAAAATATATTTGACAGAGAATAAAGGTGCCTAATGGAGTAACAGATGATGACACATCTATTTCAAAGAGAGAGTGTTAAGTGAAATATTTTTATCTTCTATGTGATCTGAGGAGTGTATAAATTCATTGTGTCTCAGATTTACTGGATATTGTGGGGAACACACAGTCCCAGGTTTAATTCTTCTACTGGCTAGGTGTGTGAACTTCATCAAGACTCATAATCTATCCTGGCCTCAGTTTTCTCATTATAAAATGAGTCAATTGGATAAGATTAACTCTACGATGTCTCTAGCAATAATTCTGTAGGTTATGAGTAGAGGAAGGCACTATCTTTGAAAAAAATGGATTTACTTCTTCCTTCAGTCATTCACTCAACAAGTTTATATTGATTTTCAACTCTAAGCTATGATGAGTATGCGGGTTTGAGTCTTTTCTGGATGCAGATCTTAAAGTGAACCCATTTTTGTGCCTGTAAACACACCATAGATAAGACATTTTGATTAGATTCAGTTAAGAGACTTTCCTTTTGATTAGATTGCTTCAGTAGGGCATGACTCAAGTTTGGTCTTAATCCTCTTACTGGAGTCCTTTATAAATGGAGGAATAGAAAGTCACAGGTAAAGGAAAAAGGCAGCAGAGACAGAGAGAAGCCTCCAGAAGTTAATAAGCCAGGAAGAGAGTAAAGCCACAGATAGAGCAGCCCGAAACTGAAGCGATGCAGCAGGGAGGAGAGGGGAGAGACTAGCAGACATTGCCATGTGCCTGATCACCCACAGCTGAGCACAGGGAGAAAGTGAGCCTGGAGGAGAAAGCAGAGACTGGCAGAGCAGCCATTGTACCTTGCCACGTGGCAAGAATCCAGGATCACCAGCACCTGACCTTGGTGGAGAGGGCTTCACCTGATTCCTTGATTTGGATATTTTTCCCAATCTTGGAACTGTAAGCTTCTTTTTCTTTTTTTAAACAAATCACTTTTATTGAGATATATAAATACAGCATAAATCCATTCAAAGTGTACAATCAATGGTATTTGGTATATCAAAATTGTTGTACTTTCATTACTTCTGTCCTTATTAGAGCATTTTTGCTATTCCAATAATAATAATAACTAACAAAAAACAAACAAAACTCATCACTTCTCAATCTCTCTATGCTCCCCTGCTGTACATAGCTGCTATTCTGTTTAGGTCTCTCTATTTCATATGATATTTATATTTTGTAAAGAAGTCTTATATATGCAAAATCCCCATGTCACATTTTTTAGCTTCCCTTCCAGTAATATAAATGTTCTTAGACTTTTCCTTTCAACCACTGTCATATGCATATAATAGCTCTGCTAGTTACAAACACTGTGATGTGCTTTCACCATTTCTATTCATTTCCAAAGATTTACAAATAAGTTTTTAACCAGTTCTGCACAGAGTAAACCTCAGGTTTCCATTCTCTACCCTCATTTCTGTTTCCTGGTGACCTATATTCTAATTATTAACTCCATGAGTTTATACATTATATTTAGTTCATAATAGCACAATCATATAGTATTAGTCCTTTTGTGTCTGGCTTGCTTCACTCATAATAATGTCCTCCAGGTTCATCCATGTTGTCATATGCTTCACGACTTTATTTCTTCTCACAGCTTCATAATATTCCATCGTTTGTATATACCACAGTTTGTTTATCCATTCGTCAGTTGATGGATACTGTGGCTGTTTCCATCTTTTGGCAATTGTGAATAATGCCACTATGAACATGGGTGTGCAAAAGTTTGTTCGTGGGAACTATAGGCTTTTAACCTAATAAATTCCCATTATAAAACCCAACCAATTTCTGGTATATTGTTTCCAGCAACTTTTAGCAAACTAAAAGTATGAGCATCATAGTTAAGTACCCTTTTTACTTGGGAGTTACTTTTTATTGAGTAAGACAGAACATCAGTTAAAAAATTATATGGAATGTCAGTTACATTATTATAAAAATTTTTTTTAAAAAAAATTAGCATGATGTAATTGAGTGTAATTAGAGTGAGTATATGGATGGTGCTTGCTAGTTTGGGCAGTCAAATAAGGTACTTCAATGAAGGTGACATATTGACTGAAGCCTGCATGCATAAAAGGTCCAGAAAGCAAAGTAAGGTCATACTAAACTACAGACCACAATAGTTTAGAATTAAATACAAATACAATGGAAATCTATTGTAGGGTTTTAGTACATAGGTAGCTATCATGACCATATTTATGTTTTTGTTGTGTTTTGTTTTTAAATATTTTAAAAGATGCTTAGATTATATAAATGTTACACAAAAATTATAGGGATTCCCATGTTCCCCACTTCCCACAACCTCCCACATAAACATCTTTCATTAGTGTGGCATATCACCTGCAATGTATATACACATCCTGGGGCTTTGCCACTAAGCGTGGACCATAGTTCACATTGTAGACGATACTCTCTCCCACAGAGTTCTGCATGTTATATGTTGATGTAAAATGGCCTATATCTGTCATTGTAATGTCACTCAGGAAAATTCCCAAGTCCCAAAAAAGCCCCTGTATTACAAGTGCTTTTCCCTCTTCCTGCCCCCAAAGAATCCAGTGAACACTGGCTCCACCTCACTGTTATAATTTCTTCCATTGCTTGAATCACAATATGTCTACAACAGAATACCAGTAAGTCCATTCCCGTCCATAGCTTTTCCCCCAATCCTGAGGAGTCTAGGATGGTGATTCCACTCCACCTCCAAGTGAGAGGGGGCTTATATCCCATGAATAAGATGGATGGGATTATCCTGCCTGCAGCTGCAGACTCTCTCCATTCCCTGGGATGGCCATTGTCCATCATCATATCCCCGCCAGGTGTCTTGGTTGAGTCCATTGAGCTGTGGAGTAGGAGTTGCAGCTCCACCGAGATTCCAGGTGGCAATGGGCAGGCGAAAGGCTCCAGTCTCTGGAAGTACACCTACAAACTCCAACACCGCATTTAGGTTTGAATAGAAGGAACTGATGGACCATGTGCAGCGAGGACGTATTTGAGTCCAACTCTGTCACTATCAGGAGCACAGATTCCAAAGTAGAGCCCACTGATAAGGCATCAATCACTGGAGCTATCCCCCCTTATATAGGACCTGCATGTCTCCAGAGCACTCAGGAGCCCCTCTGTTTAGGGTGATACCCACTGTGGTGTTCTATGAGATCCTTCTGAGGTGTGCATAAGCGTTACCTCTGGGATGACCTCCCAACTCTCTTTGAAGTCTCTTAGCCATATGAACTCATTTGTCTTTACCTTTTCCGCCTTTTATGCAAGGTCTTTTTCCAGGCATATTGCCAGTTGGCACTTGGTAGTAATCCCTCGTTACCATGGAGGCTCATCCCCGGGAGTCATGTCCGACGCTGGGGGGAAGGTAATGCATTCATATGCTGAGTTTGTCTTAGGAAGAGGTCACATTTCAGCAAGAAGGAGGCTCTCAGGTGGCAACCCTTAGGCTCCCCATAACAGTAAGCTAAGTTTCAATTCCAAGAGCAAGTACTCATAAGGCTAGTCATCAATAACGAGAACCCATCAGTGGACCCTCCTCTTTAGCCAGACACTGCCCCTGCACTTGGGGGACTGTTGCTGCTCCCTTGGAGAATGTGGCAGAGCTCTCCAGGCTGGGCATATTTATGTTTTATTTAGAATGATTACTTTGGCTGCTGTGTGAACAAAAGCATAGTGCCGTAGTTATGAGAGAAGAAAGACCAGCTAAAGAAGTCAAAATAGAGGAAGATATGGTGGTTTTGAATATGAGTGATGAAGAAAGGAGAATTAATACAAGACTTCTAAGTTTTTGTCTTGAGGATTTAGATGGATTGTGATGTCATTTACTGATGTGAAGACAGAAAGAGGAGAAAGTTCAGGAGAAATAAACTTCTGTTTGAGCTATGTTAAGTTTGTGCTTATTTTAAACAAAAAACTTTTAAAAAAAGGTGAGAACTCTGACCAAAATTAAAAAGACATTGGCAGTTGCTTTACTAGGTGAAACTGCTTAGGGAAAGAGCATCAATGAGCATCCAAGAAGAGAAGATTGTGTTCAAAATATGAGGATGCCTATTATAATAACATTTGAAATAAACATGAAAAAATAAATCCCATAATCCAAGAGTTCAACTGTAGAGATGTGAAATATAGGGCAGAAGGGGTTATTAAGGATGAACACAACTTAAATAACTGTGAAAATAATATAGAAATCAGAACTGAGGAACCAAAATAATATTTAAAGGCTCACATAAAGGGGCATTGGAACTATGTTCCTAAGATGAGATAAATATGTTCAGAGTGAAATAGATTGGCATTTAACTAACTACAAAAAGAAAAGAAAACAGAAAGAAAAGAAAAGAAAACTAAAGAAAAGAAAAAAGAAAAGAAAACCAGAAGAAGCCAAATAAGAAAGCTTTACTAAAGCAGCCGTTAGGCCATTGTGTACAGGCTGCACTAACTTTCCACTAAAATAACTGTCTGCCACTCAAAATGAGAAAAGAGGCATAAAAAGAATACCTGGGTCTTAAAAGAAAAAAAAAAGTGAGCTATTTGTGAAAATTAGTTCACATTTGTCAGGACTATACCTGCACTAAGAAATCTGTGTTAATTTTATTAAAATTAAATCAACACCTTTTGTTCCTTAAAATAGCATATTGCCTCACAATTGTAGTTTTTCACTTAATATTATTTCGAGCTCATTTGCATTCATCTAGGTAACTGTGATTTAGCTTATTAATTATCAGTGAAAAAGGTCAAAAGGTACATTTGAGATAATTTTCTAAAGTATCCTCATTTCCTTAAATAACTGAGATACAATGAAATAACTCAATTAAGCCTCATAGCTACTTAGAGGGAAGAATTTAGGCTATAATTTAGGACATTTAAATAACCTTGTAGTGATTCTTTGAATTTGTGATCTTTCTAATAAAGAAAATTTCAGGAAAATGAGGAACTTATTTCTGTCCCTTATAAACAGCATATTCTGTGATGCACTCATTAAAGTTTGTTTATAAATGGTTTTTATTCAAATAAAATTTTTCCTAGTATCTGGAGCAATAAACCAACTAAAGTAAAAAGTAAACATTTTAACTTTTAAAAAATGGGACTACAGGAAATGTGTACTTAATATTGTCATAAGTTCCTGGCAATCTGTTTACAACAGCTTTATTGCTTTATTGTAAAACCTATCTTTTTCATGTACAGTAGTATTTTAGGATGAAAAATACATTTTCCAAGTAATTTTTTAGTAGTAAAATAAGTAAATTGAAGCCAGGCAGTTTTGATCTCTACTTTGGGAGTTATTTCCTTTGAAAGAAAGCTGTTCCTTCTTCTAGGTTTAATATTTATCAATGGTTTGTGAGAAGATTTATGTATCTAAAGGCCCCAAGATTTGCTTTATAAAAATTTTTTGCTAAATCAAACAACAACCTTCTAAAAACACATTGTTGGTGTGAGACAGGTTTTTATTCTAGCCTGGTGAAGCCTGGAAGACAGGCTTCTCTCAGAAATGTTTTACCCCATAGGGCCTGCACTGCATAATTTTCACGGTTGGTAATGTAGGAAGTGATTTACCCTGCCAAACCTAATGAGTTATTTTCTGGAAATGGCATGCCTACATCAGCTTGTCAAGTAAAGCAAATTTAGGCATTGGAATTGTTTATCTATGTACCCTTTTGTGTACAAGGAAATTATAAACATGCTTTGTAAATTCAGCTTTTAAATATTCAGTACAGCAGAGATGGAGTAATTAACTTTTCCTGGTGTATGTGTTTTCCTTCAGATCAGAGTCAGTATCATGACCATGTTTTTGTTTTGTTAGAGCCTTTCTCCTGAGGATTATGGCTCCAGTTGCCCAGAGTACTTGAGACTGGCTGAATTGCAAGTTACCTAGGACTCCACATTTTAGGTGATCAGCTATTAGTATGGTGATCCAAAATACTTAGCTTGATGATCTGATTCATATTCCAGATAGTCCAGATGGTTACTGGTTAAAATGTGTTCCTGGACGTTATTGGTCTTATATAAAAATATAGAGCCATTCCTTTTCTGTGGAGGTCATATATCTTTCAAAATTCAAAATTAAAAGTGGCTGATAATAAGCAAGTGAGAAAACTAATGTTTAACTGTCAGGAGACCAGATTCTAGTATTTTCTTAACATTAATTTGCACTGCATTGTAAATGTGTACATGTTTCTCTTTAAAATGAACAAATCAGTCCATCAGATTTCTAAGAGGTATTTTTTTTTTTCCTAAGAGGTATTTTTAATTAAAAATTTTGTGATTATTTGTTATTTTTGAATCTTTACCTTTTGGCAAAATGAATTATTTACAGGAAAGAAAAAATATATATTAAGAATTTGTGTTAGCCCCTGTGGATATTGTGGCTCCAAACACAATGTTTCAGTTCTCAGGCAGTTTACAATACAAATTGGAAGCATAAGTACACAGATAATTATCAATTATAATTATGAGAAGTGCACTTCAATCATTCTTATTCAACAAATATCTATTGAGTGTCTATTATGTGCCAAACTCTGTGATAGATACTGGGGATAAAATGGTAAGCAAAAGCAAGCAAGATTCTTATTTTCATTAAGCACAAAGATTAGTGGATGAGAAATATGTAGTCAGTTCATTACACAAATAAACACAAAAAAGCAAACTGATGCAAGGGCTCTGTATAGAAGGAATACAATTCGCAAAGACCTATTATCAACAAAAACAATACCTATTACATCTATGGTGCTAAGGAAATTTTCTTTGAAGTAGTGACACAGATGACGAGTAGACATTAATGGGCAAAGGTAGAACAATTCTCAGAAAACTTGAAAAAGCATGAGAAAAGGACTAGTGATGAACAGGAACTTGGCACTTTGGTAAAACTGATAAAATGGCATGGGAATTGAAGGAAGGAAATAAGAATAAAACAGCTCTGAAGAAAGAAAGTACTATGAGAGTAAAATTAACAAAGTATATGACATTAAGAGAAAGTAATGTTAAATAAGTGACATGAATGGTGAGACACTAAGTCAGAGTACAAAACAACATTCTAATCATAAGTTTCAACAAATTTGAAAGTTTTGAGACAGAAAAGAAAAGAACATTTTTCCAACATATAAAAGAAAGTCAGTATAACTGGAGCACTGGTTTTCAGCCAGGTCAATTTTGTCCCTCAGAGAACATTTGTCTGTGGACATTTTGTCACAACTAGAGGGATGCTATTGACATCTAGTGAGTAGAGACCAGAGATGCTGGTCTACAATGCAAAATACAATGCCCTGTTTCCCCAACAGGAATTATCTGGTCCAAACTGTCAATAGTACCCAAGTTGAGAAACAATGACCTAGATTGTTTAGAGCTAAAGGAAGATAAATATGAAATGTTGTTGCAGTGTTAGGCAGTAACCACACCCTTTTAGAATTTATCATAAAAGCCATGGGAAATCATTAAAGAATTTTATGCAAAGGAGTGAAATCATGAGAATTACATTTCTAAAAGATATTTTGGCTAATATGCAAAATGAATAACAAGAAAAGATAGATACAGAAAATATTTCAGTAATCCAGGTGACAACTAATGATGATTGGCCCAAAATTAGTATAAATGGAAGTGGAGATAATTGGACAGATTTGTGAGATATTTAGGAAAGTGCCCTGTGATTGATTACCTGTGAGTTTAAAGAAGAGGGAATGAATTCAAGGGAGAAGGAATGAATTCCATTTTTCTGACTTGAGCAGCTGGAGAGCTAGGGGTAACATTTCATGAATTAAGTTTTCTGTGAGGCTTACATGCATGTTTCAGGGTAACTCTCCCTGCTTATTCTGTCCTCCAGAGAACCAGATGGGAGGAAGTAAAAACATAAAAATTTGCACAAATTGGTTCAGACCTAGGCCACACCTGAAAATCCTAATATGTAAGCTCCAAATTGATTAAGAAATAGCTTTTATGATTGCAATGACAGAAAAATGTCAATTTTTTAAAAATAGGAGTTTTAACTAAAATATCCAGAAATCTGTGAAAGAACTCATAAGCACTTGGATTTCTCTGCTTCTCTCTACACACGACATTATATTGTTATCCCCACAGCTCCTATGTTTACAATTCTGTAGCTGGAATAATTAATAGGTGAAAAAATACTAATGTCTGTGAATCCAAAATAAATAATCAGAAAAGACAATCAGATTGGCTAAATGTGAATACCTTCTTATACTTTATTCAATCAACTATGGCTAGAAAAGCTGGGTCATGTAGACAATATATGGTTACTGGGGCCCACCCTGTTGATTCATTTACAGAGCTTATAAGGGAAGATTCTGGGTTGAGTAGAATATACAAAATGCATAGTACAGTGGATCCCTTGGCTGCAGTTAACATTTTTTTAGCATCTAGAGACAATTTGAATTTAAGACAATTGAATTATCCCTTTTACAACGAAAAACACACTCTGTCTTCTCCAATGGATCAGCACTGTACTCCCAGCCACATCCAGATAATGTAAGTACATGTAGTGCCAGAGGGAAAGTATATTCAGATTAAACTTTCCCTCCATACTGTCCATTTCCTCCTCAGTAGATAGAAATCAGTGACTAGTGTATTTATTCATAATTTTACAAACTTTGTGCATGATACCCCTGTTTAGTACCATTTCAGATTCCCTTGACTTGTTACCTCTTTCTTTTTTCCACCAGTGCTGAAGTACCTACTTACGTAAAGGCACCAAGCAGCTATATGAGGTCCTGACATGACAACTCATGTGCATCCTCAGAAATAGTGATCAGAAAAGACTGAGGAGCATCCCTGACACTCAATTCCATATCTCAAGCTAAAAGAATCTCTGACCTTGGTTAGTTGTCTTCCACTAATACAGTCATGTACAGACAAGGATCTGTGAAGAGCAAGACTTCTGAGACCTGCTCATTTTAGAAACAGTGTATAGGGATAGAGACAATACATTTCTTAGAAAATAGGGTCTTGAACTGGGAAGACACCAAATAAGTCTTTAATACCCAAAGATGTCAGACATGTTACAATTTTTATTTTAATGAGCATAGATGTATTATGCTTATTAGTATACCAAATATTAAACTATATTTTTTCCTAAATAAGTGAATGCTAGCTATGTGATGCAAGCACTCTTACTTATATCATGAACATAATTTTAAAACTTGATTTAGGACATTTGAGAAACTGTACCAGATTCTGTTTTTGAAAATTCTATCATACCTACAAATAAAGTTAAAATCTACTTTGTGTGCATATTATACCCAAAATTATGCCCTAGCACATTTTTCCTCCTGCAAGGATTTCTAAGTGCCACATTTTTAGCTATTATTATATGAGAAGAACTAATAATATATGTCATCAAGTTTCAAGAAGAATGGATTAGTGCAAAAGTGGAATAGTGCTTAAGCAAGCTGGATCTTTGACACTTTCCCTCTCACCACTTTTATTTGTATCATTTTGTGCCCATGCATAGATCAATAACTCAAAAAAGTGCTGACACCAGAATATTTTCAGGTTTCATAAAACAACTAACTACTTTGTGAATGTTAATAATACAATTTTATAATCATCTGCCATAAATTTGCCTTCAGATGTACTGGTTAAAGCAGTAACAAGTTGGCTAAGGATTTAATCTATTGAAATGTTTGACTGACAAGTTGCTTTGTTTAGATTATCTCAAACTTTGGACTAATTTTTTTAAACTGTAGCGTTGATTTAATTGACCCTGAAATAAGTCAAATTGATAATACTCTGCAGAGTCAACTTAGCCTTTTTATAGTATAATGCAAGCATAACAGGAGCAAATTACTGAATAGCTTCTGGCTTGGAAGAGTTAATATAATTTTCACACTGCATTGTTTTATACAGGATTTTGTTTTGGACTGACAATTCTGAGTTTTTGTGTTATTAATGCAGTTTTTGCTACTGTTGTTTTTTTGTTTTTACTGGATTTGTTTTAACCAAAACACCAGCTGATTTTAAATTTTATAAATGTAAAAAATAAAGAAAATAAGCAAGCATGATTTACCTTCTTTGCTGAACACAGAGAACAAGATCAAGAGAAAGAGATCATTGAAGGCAAGCCAGAAGGAAGAATTGATACATGCTTTTTTGTTTTATAAACCAGTACAAATAGCAAGAAGCCTCTGTAATTTTATTGAGATTATGACTCATGAAAACAATTACCAACAGGACCCAAATGGGCATCATACTGGGGAAATTGAAAAATATGTATGTGAGGAAGATAATAAATTACAGCATGTTTTATCAAATCATAAAATGTTCTTGCCAGAGCTGAAGGACCAGCTACTTGTTTGCTTCTTCCACTATGGACCTTAGTAAGGTCAGTTGTTTCAATTTTTTCAAGAGAAAGTAGGAGTTCAAATGCATATGAGGCAACTCTAAATTTTATATGCTGGCAAGTTTCACTTTTTTTTTCTCTTCTCTTCTCTTCCCTTTCCTTCCTTTCCTTTCTTTCTTCTTTTATTTTTTCTTCCTCCCTTCCTCCCTCTCCACTTTTCTCCCTCCCTCCCTCCCTCCCTCCCTCCCTCCCTTCCTTCCTTCCTTCCTTCCTTCCTTCCTTCCTTCCTTCTCCATTCTTTTCTCTGTCATCACCCAACATTTTCTAGATCAAACAAAACTTTAGACCAAAAAAGTAGAAGAAATGATGCACCAAAAATTCTGTGGACCCATTGAGAGAATTAAATCCTAGATCATTAAAATAATAATATCATTGTCTGTTGATGTTAATAAATACCTTAACTTTCTTATATGGCTTGAAACCTTAGGCACCTTCTTGGCTTTCAGGAAAGATGGTAACAGTTAATTACCTAGGCTTGTCTTGATTTCGACCTGTTCTTGAATTACCCTTTTCTCACTTCAATTAAAAAATGTACATTTGATTTCGGTGCATTGTTAAATGGAAGCATTTGAAATAACAACATATGTCACATGAAAGTTTCAAGTACTTAAATTTTTTCCAGGTATATTTGCAAGTAAACATCACAATTTTTATTTTGTGAAAAGAATGACAGTCTTTTTATTTAACCCTGAGAATTATTTCATAGAAGGTAAATGCATTCAATCTTAGTCAATGCAAGTGCTTTGTTCTGAATTTTGAATTAATTTGACCTCTGACTCTTCTGTTTTGAATACTTTTCAAGTCTTAAATGCTATACCATTTATTTTTCATTAATTTTACAGGTTTGGTGATAGAGACACCTATAATATATCATTAGCTAATATTCAATATATATTTACCCATAATTATTATTTACACTCTATAAAGATGTTAAATATACAATTGTCATTTCAGGTTATTATCATTATTTATCTTTGTCTTCAAACAGCTATGCTAGCATTTCCTAAAGGTAATTTAGTGATTTTAAAAAAATGAATCCTTTTCTTACTAAAATACCCAGAAGTTTAGGTATATTTGATTGCATTTGCTATCACATATATCATATTTCCCTTTCCCCTCCCCTTTCCTCTCCCCCTTCCCCTTCCCTTCCCCTTCCCTTCCCTTCCTCTTCCCTTCCCTCTTCTCCTCCCCTTCCTCCTTCCCTTTCTCCTTCTTCTTAGGTATATTTCTTTGGATTATGTTATCTTCTCTACATTAAATAATAAATGAGTAGCAAATTATTTTTCTTCACATAAAATATTGCATTTTTATTTTAATGCATCCAGATTACTTCAGGCAATAAATTTTATCATGAGTAGTAGACAAATTTCATGTTAAATTGACTGCATTTGATATCGTATTTTATTTAGAAATAATACTTCATTGAATCATTGTGAATGACCCCTGAGGAAGAAAAAAATTCCAATTTTCATGACTTTATTTTATTTAACAAATCAATTTTATTGATAAATATTAATAAATCATAACTCCATCCAAAGTGTACAATCAGTGTTATTCAGTATAATCACATAATTTTGCATTCATCACTCTGATCATTTTTAAAGCATTTTCATTATTCCTGTAAAAATAATAATACTAAAAAACAAAAAACAAACAAATTCATCATCTTTCAATCTCTCTATGCTTCCCTTGCCATCCATGGTTGCTATTCTGTTTCCTTTTCTCTAGTTTATTTATAGTTGTATTTTGTAAAAAACAGTCTTATTATGCAATATCACACAGTTTTGTATTTTACATGAGGTTTCACTATGTTATACAGTCTCATGTTACATTTTTTAGATTTCCTACTGGTAACATACAGGTCCTTAGGCTTTCCCTTTCAACCACTATCATACCCATATGATAGCTCTGTTAATCACAAACAACATGATGTGCTCTCACCATTTCCATTCATTTCCAAAAATTTACAAACGTGCTTTTAACCAGTTCTGCACAGATTAACCCTCAATTTCCATTCTCTACCATCATTCTATTTTCTGGTGCCCTATATTCTCATTATTAATTCCATGAATTTACATAATATAATTAGTTCATAACAGCACAATCATACAGTATTTGTCATTTTGTGTCTGGGTTGCTTCACTCATAATAATGTCCTCCAGGTTCATCCATGTTGTCATATGTTTCAAGACTTCATTTCTTCTTACTGCTGCATAATATTCCATCGTTTGCATACAGCACAGTTTGTTTATCCATTCATCAGTTGATGGACACCTGAGTTGTTTCCAGCTTTTGACAATCATGAATAACACCACTATGAACAACAGTGTGCAGATGTCTATTCATGTCACTGCTCTCAGTTCTTCTGGGTATATACCTAGCAATGGTATTGCCTGGTCACATGGCAAGTCTATATTCAACTTCCTTAGGGACTGCCAAATAGTCCTCCACAGTGGCTGTATCATTCTACATTCCCACACCAACAGTGAATGGGCATTCCTATCTCTCCACATCCTCTCGATCATTTACAGATTTCCAGCGTTTAATAGTGGCCATTCTAATGGGTGTGAAATGCTATTTCATTGTAGTTTTGATTTGCATTTCCCTAATTCCTAGTTATGCTGAACATTTTTTCAAGTGTTTCTTTGGACAATTGTCTTTTGCCCATTTTTTAATCATATAGTTTGTCTTTTTATTGTTGATTTGCATGATCTTTTTATATATCATGGATATTAAACCCTTACTTGACATGTGATTGCCAAATATTTTCTTCCATTGAGTCGGCTGCCTTTTCATGTTTCTAAAAAAGTCCTTTGAGGTGCAAAATAGTTTAATTTTCAGGAGGTCCCATTTATCTATATTTTCTTTTGTTGCTCGTGCTTTGAGTGTAAGGTTTAAGAAACTATGGCTTACCACAATATCTTAAAGATATTTTCTTACATTTTCTTTTAGGAGTTTTATGGTTGTTGCTTTTATATTAAGGTCCTTGATCTATTTTGGTTAATTTTTGTATAATGTATGAGATAGGGGTCCTCTTTCTTTTGGTTATGACCTTCAGTTCAGTTCTCCCAGCACCACTTGTTGAATAGACTGTTCTGGTCCAGCTGGGTAGACATAACAGTCTTGTCAGAAATCCTTAACTATATATGTGAGGGTGTATTTCTGAGTTCTCAGTTCGGTTCCATTGGTCAATCTGTCTGTCTTTATGCCAGTGCCATGTTGTTTTTACCACTATAGCTAAGTAATATGCTTTAAAGTAAGGAAGTGAGAGTCCTCCAACTTTCTTCTTTTTTAAAGATATTTTTGGCTATTCAGTGTCCCTTATTCTTCCAAATAAATTTGATTATTGGCTTTTCGATTTCTGCAAAAACAGGCTGTTGGCATTTTTATTGAGATTGCATTGAAGCTGTAAATCATTTTGGGTAGAATTGACATCTGAATGACATTTAATCTTCCAAACCATGAACTCGGAATGTCCTTCCATTTATTTAAGTCTTCTTTGGTTTCTTTTAGCAATGTTTTGTAGTTTGCTGTATATAGGTCCTTTATGTTCTTGGTTAAGTTTATTCCTAAATATTTGATTGTTTTAGTCACTGTTAAAATGAAATTTTTTTCTGATTTCCTCCTCAGATTGCTTATCAGTATTGTACAGAAACACTATTGATTTTTGCATATTAATCTTACATTCAGTCACTTTTCTGAATTTATCTATTAATTCTCTTAGCTTTGTTGTGGATTTTTTAGGATTTTCTAGATATAGTATCATATCATCAATGAATAGTGGAAGTTTTACATCTTCCTTTCCTGTTTTGGTGCCTTTTATTTCTTTATCTAGCCTAATTGCTCCTGCTAGAAATTCTTGCACAATATTGAATAATAATGGTGACAGTGAGCATCCTTGTCTTGTTCTTGATCTCAGTGGAATACAACGTTGTAGGTTTTTCATGTATGCACTATACCATATTGAGAAAGAGTCCTTCTATTCCTATTTTTAGAATATTTTTAATCAAGAAAAGGTGCTGTATTTTGTCAAATGTCTTTTCTGTATCAATCGAGAAGATCATGTGTTTTTCCTTTTTTCAATTTATCACTGTAGTTTATAACACTAATTGATTTTCTTATGTTGAACCACCCTTGCATACCTGTGATAAAACCCACTTGATCATGGTGTATAATTCTTTTAATGTGCTTTTTGTTTTGGTTTGCAAAGATTTTGTTGAGGATTTTTGCACCTATATTCATTAGAGATATTGGTTTGCAATTTTCTTTTTTCATATTATCTTTATCTGATTATGGTATTAGAGTGATGTTGGTTTCATAGAATGAGTTTGGTAGCATTCTTTCCTGTTCAGTTTTTTTTTGCAAGAGCTTGAGCAAGATTGGTATTAGATTGTCTTCGAATGATTGGAAAGAATTCACCTGTGAAACCATCTGGTCCCAAGCTTTTCATCTTTGGGAGGTTTTTGATGACTGTTTCAGTCTCTTCACTTTTGATTTGTTTTTTGAGGTCTTCTATTTCTTCTAGAGTCAGTGCAGGTGGTTCATGTGTTTTTAGGAATATGTCCATCTTGTCTACATTTTCTAGTTTTTTGGCATATAGTTGTTCATAGTATGTTCTTATGATCGCTCTTATTTTTGCAGAGTCAATGGTAATGTCTTCCCTCTCATTTTTTATTTTATTTATTTGTGTCTTCTCTCTTTTTTTCTTTGTCAGTCTAGCTAATGGTTTGTCAATTTTGTTGATCTTCTCAAAGAAGCAACTTTTGATTTTATTGATTCTATTTTTCTTCTCAAATTAATTTATTTCTGCTATGATCTTTATGATCTTTACTATTTCTTTCCTTTGGCTTGTTTTAGGATTAGTTTACTGTTCTTTTTCTAGTTCCTCCAGTGTGCAGTTAAATCTTCAATTTTAGAGCTTTCTTCTTTTTAATGTAAGCATTGAGAGCTATAAATTTCCCTCTCGGCATAGTCTGCAGTGTCCCATAGGTATTGATAAGTTGTAACCTCATTTTCATTTATCTCATATACCAAATTCTCAGTTCCAGAAGTCCAAATTTTATGTACATTTTTCCTCTTTTTACAAATATTTTTTTCAAACCATGCTGGTATAAATATTAGATAACCAGAAATTAACTTGTTCCTGAAAGAATAAATGGCACATGTCTTAAATATTCCTATTTATGAAAAGAAATATAAATTTCCCAATGTTATATGTTTAGTCCTGCTACTTTTCTGCTAGAGTAATATATTTAGTATATTTAGTCATGTATTTCCATGGATTTATTTCAAAAACTTTTTAATCCAAAGTTATCTTCTCTTTGTCATCACCAAATTTGATAACATATGTTTGTAACAAAAATGCTGACCAACTATGATCATTTTTCACAGAAGAAAGCACTAGAGGAAATTAGCATATGTTAGAACAAGGAAAACATCCCAGAGCACACAATGAGGAGGTTTGTGAGGGAGATTACAATTGGATTTTAAGAGCTTTTAAAAGTCTCTATTCTTCAGAATCTTTTTGGATGTAATTCAATTTCTGTTTTAATTCAATTTATTACATTTTCTTCTGCTTGAGAAAGACAACCACATATTATTATATACAACATATATATAAGTCATAGACATCACTTCTTTGGGTCTCCCCACTACATTGTAACACAGAAAGCCCATGAAACACATTTGGTAAAAATGCTCAGGGAATTTTCAAGGTGTTGTCTTTGAAATTTAGTGAGAACCTGACCCCAAGAGCGCAAGCTAAGTATAAAACAGGACCCAGAAGTCATTTTCATCGAAGTATTGAGTGATCTTTCCATTTCTTAGAATTTTAAAGGAGAGATAAATAAATGTGAACAGCTAAATAATTTCTTTCTCGGATTGTCCCAGGTATCAAGAACTAGATAAAGTGATTTGACTTTTTCTCTCTTACCTCATTTCCATTTTTAGTTTGGCCTCCTAAAAGGCTCTTCAGTCTGTGCTCTTCATCCCCAATTCCACTCAACTAGTTACACTACCATACTTAGATAACTGCAATAGCCTCCTAACTGTAAGCCTGATAGGCTTTTCCCTCTTTTATTCAATCCATTCTCCACCCTTCAGATACAGTGATTGACTTTTCTCAAATGTCAATCCAATAGATGTTCCTCATTGCTGAGAGGCACTGCACAAACTTCCAGAAAATAAAGTGCCTATTTCCTATGCACTTTAAACAGATTGACTGTCAAAGAAGTATAATACAAATATATAGATATACACATGCATATATATATAAAATAAAGGACTGTTGCCCCTTTTAACAATAGCAGTACTATTATTCTTTTGTATGAAATGCTTTTATTCAGCAAGTTATTTTGTTTTCTTTTGTTTTTTTCTTGTTTTTTTTTTTTTTGTTGTTGTTGTTGTTAGGTCAGTAGTTTATTAAGGAAATGAGATAAGAGAATAGAAATGGGAGAAAATAGCGTATTGCGGGTCCCCAGGTATATTTAAGGGTTGTTCCAGGCAGAGAGAGAGAGAGAGAGCGATTTAGCTTATGTGGTTACTTTTTTTTTTAAATAAGATTTTATTTATTTATTTATTCCCCACCCCCACCCCCCCATTGCTTGCACTTGCTGTGTCTGTTGGTCTTTCTTGTTTCTTTAGGAGGCACCAGGGACTGAACCCAAGAGCTCCGATGTGGGAGGGATGTGCCTAATTGCTTAAGCCACCTCCGTCCCTGCTTTGTTGTGTCTCTCATTATTTTTTTGTTTTGTTCTTTTTCTTCTTGTGTCTCTGGTTGCGTCATCTTGTTGCGTCAGCTTGTTGTGCCTGCCCATCACGTCAGCTTGCTGTCTTTCTCTTCTTCTTTAGGAGGTACTGGAACCTCCATTCCCTGCTTTGTTGAGTCTCACATTATGTTTTTCTTCTTGTGTCTCTTGTTGCATCATCTTGTTGTGTCAGCTTGCCACACCTGCCTGTTGCATCAGCTTGCTGACTATAGGAGGCACTGAGAGCCAAACCAGGGACCTCCCTTGTGGTAGCTGGAAGTCCACATCCACTTCCTGTATGATTACTATTTAACCCATTAATTATTCTTCCCCTTGCTAATGTTTGGGGGTAGGGTCCCAGTGTTCAGCAAGTTTTAATGGACAAGGCACACATTTGGATTTCATTTAAATGGTTCATTTTCTATGACTCGGAAAAACTAATTTAGTAAGCAGAGAACTAAAACTTTATAGTAAATATGTAGATTTTCAACATTGACTGAAAACACCTCATAGAAAGTTATTGATTTTAATTACTTGTTATATTATATCACTTAAAGATTTAGATAGAATATATTTAGAGCTACCACATTATGCTAAATAGAAACAAGAATTAAAATTAGTTTAAATGGAGATTGAAATATTTGAGTGACTACACAAAAACTTTTCTTACACATATTAATACAATAGCAGTGATGCTACCTGAATACTATAAAGGTAAATACAAGTGAAAAATAAGAGAGACTCAATTTGCCCCGTTGAAGATAAGGGAAGACACTTCTTCCTCCCTCTGATCTTAGTATTGACTTTAGAAAATCTATAATTGTAAGTTCTATTTCTTTTGAAATGTATATGAATTTGAAATGTATGTACAAGATTAAATATGCTTCTTGCAAATTTCAACACACCAAAAGTTCTCCTCAAGAAAAGGAGCTATTTCTTTGAAATGTAATCAAGGAAGATATGTCTCAGTTTCCTGGGAAGAGAGGAGCATAACTCTAAAGGGAGGCTTCTGATTCCAAACTGTAATCCTACTTCTGGTCTTAAATATATGAGAAATAGCTTGAGAATGTGTATGTAATGGATTGTTTTCTGCTTAGACACATAAAATGGGTGGACTTTCTAAGTCCAGATTTGTTTTTTATTTGTCACAACACTCCTAGCATTATACAAATGTAATATAAATGTAAAAGAATCACCTAAACTTAGAATCATTAATAATTTAAAATATCTTTTAAAATCTCTGCTACTCCGCTATCATCTGGAGATATATTTTCCAATTATGATGGTTGTGAATGACCAATATTTGAGTATATTTTAAAACTTACAGCCAACATTTTTAAAATTCAAAGAAAGTCATTAATACTCACAGTCTTATTTGTGCAAGTAATATGCTCTTTTGGGATGATCATTTAATGAAAAGAACTAAGGCATAGCTATTTCCTTACTAAAGTATTCTTCTGTCTACAGAAGTACAAACTCTATGCAAAGATCAGTCCCATGACTAATGAATAATGGAAGGGCAGTGAGCTACCTCAGAAAGGATAAAGATAATTGGTAGATTATTGAGTCTTGGTAGTCCCTTATTTCAAAATGTCTGAGGCCAGCTACATGGATCTATATGGAATATAAATGGAATAAACTATAAAAGAGTAGTGATAATTATTTATTTTTTAAATAAATTTGGAATATAAAATCAAAGTTTTTAAAGTACTATAATATATACTACAATAAAATGTATCCAAATTATTAACTTGCCACTTAAATAAATAGTTAATTACACTCTGCCTCCCAAAGCTTACATTTCATGCTCTGGTAAGATTATAAATATAAATTAAATATAAGTGGATTGAAATATAAATGTATATTAACAGTGTAAAATTCAGGGTGATAAACTATTAATCAGTTAATTTAACACAATCTAGAGCTATTGTGAAAAGAAGGAACACAATAAAGCTTCTGAGATGTAAATTTGAAGCATGAATATAGAGCACTTTGGTGCTCCTCTCATATAAAATCTTTGGTCCTCATCTCAAATCAAATCTTTTAGTATACTTGGTTCCCTTCTGAGATGTACATACTAAAAACATTATGAATTAGCACAGATAATACAAAAATGTTGCCAAATATTTGGAAAATAAAAGCAAAAAATCTCTTAAAATAATCAGATTTTTAAAAATTCGTTGGGGAAGAAGGACTGAGAAATTTCAATATAGCAGTCAATGATACAACAGATTTGGTGAACATGACTGACAGCAAAAACAGTTCAGAACTCAAGTTAAACACAAGAGTTTGACTGTCAAATCATTTGTCTTTAGAAATAACAGCAGACTCAGTGTGAACTAGATTTTAATTTTTAGACATCATTAGCTCCTTCTTTCAATATGAGTAGTTACTCTATATCAAATACTATGCTTATCATTTTGAGTATAAAAATTATTAGACTTTACCCTTGTGCTTAAATAGCTCTCATTCTAAGAAGAAATACAGAAGTTAGCATGTGAATGAGAACAAAGGGTGATAAGTGGTTGAAAAGTTAAACATGGTGCAGCCATCTAATCTCCCTGCTTTCACTACACACTACAAGTTCTCCCACAACACAATCTTCAGAAAGACATCTAAAAAACTTAATCATCTCAAGAAGAAGATGTAACAATATAAATATATATGAAACTAATAGCAGAGCCCCAAAATAGTTGAAGCAAATATTGACAGATATGAAAGGAGAAATGGACATTTCTATATTAATAGTAGGAAAACCTAATACACCACTTTCAATAATGGAATATCCATACAGAAGCTCAATTATGATATAAAAGACTTGAAAGATACTCTTAATCAACTATGCCTAACAGACATATATAGAACACCTCACCCAGAATGCACAACAAATGGTGCTGGGAAAACTGGATGTCCATTGCAAAAGAATCAATGTGGACTCCAACCTCACACCATATAGAAAATTCAACTCAAAATGGATCAAAGACCTAAAAATACAAACAGAATTATAAAACTCCTTGAAGAAAACATAGGGAAACATCTTCAGGACCTTGGGTTGGCCAATGGTTTCTTAAACTTTACATCCAAAGCACAATCAACAAAGGAAAAAAATAGATAAATGGGACCTCATCAAAATGAAAAACTTTTACATCTCAAAGGATTTTATCATGAAAGTAAAACTACAACCTATACACTGGGAGAAAATACTTGGAAACCAATTATGATCAGTTAAGGGTTTAATATCCAGAATATATAAAGAAATTGTACCTCTAAACAGCAAAATGTCAAACAACCCATTTTAAAAATGGGCAAAAAACTGGAAAAGACATTTCTCCAAAGAAGATACACAAATGACCAAAAAGCATGTGAAGAAATTCACATCATTAGTCATTAAGGAAATGCAAATCAAAACCTCAATGAGGTACCATTTCACACCCACTAGAAAGACCACTCTTTAAAACATGGAAAATTATAATTTTTGTGGAGGATATGGAGAAATAGGAACACTCATTCATTGTTTGTGGGAATGTAAATAATGCAGCCACAGTGGAAGACACTTAGGTGGTTCATTAGAAAGCTAAGTATAGTATCACCATATGTCCCAGCAATCTCAGCACTAGGTATATACCCTAAGACTTGAAAGTAGGGATTCCAACATATATTTGCACACCGATATTCATAGTAGCATTATTCACAGTTAATAAAAGTTGCAAGCAATCCAACTGTCCATCAACCAGAAAATGGATACTAAATTATGATCTATAGCTACAAAGGATTATTATTCAGCCATAAAAAAGGAATGAAGTTCTGATAATATGTGACAACATGGATGAACCTTGAAGATATCATGTTGAGTAAATTATGCCAGGAAGAAAAGTACAAATATTCTATGATCTCACTGAGATGAAAATAATTGGGATAAGCAAATTCATAGACTCAGAAACTGGAATATAGGTTACCATGGGCTGGGGTAGGTATAGGGATTGGGCAGTTAATGCTTACATTTTACATAGTTTCCACATGGGATGATGGAAGTCTTTTAATAATGGGTGGTGGTGATGGGAGCACATCGTGAACTTATTTAACTGCACTTAAATATAAATTTGATTGTGGAGAACATGGGAAATTTTAGGTTATATATGTTACTAAAATAAAGATATTTTAAAAATCCTAGGCCTGACAATCAGCAAGATGGCAGCAGAATAAGGAACTCTTAGAGTCGGCCCATGCTACAGGGCAGTTAGTAATCACCCAGAGCTAACTAAAGCACCTGTTTAGGGGTGCCAAGAAACCAAAAGAGGATCCTGCAACATCCAAGTGATGGTACAGACTGGCTTCTTTCCACCTATATCAGACTGCAGCCCGAGCCTAAGCTTCACCCCCACCTTTGGCAGGGAGGAAGCTGGTGGGATCTGCACCAGCCTCTCTGTGTAACTGCATATACATTCCACTGGCAAAGACTGAATATCAGAATTCTACCAGGGCAACTGTGGTCATTTTGGATATGCATGGCATTAATTGCTGCCCACACCTACAGCCCATCCCTGCCCCAGGCAGTGAAGGAAGGGCATGCCTTCATCAGTCTCTCCTGGCAATTATAGTCTAGGTCTGCATGACTTGGATTATTACACATGGCTGTGGCTCTATCCCTATCCTTGGCAACGGAGAAAGGTGGGAGAAGCTTCATCAATCCCTAGGTCAAGGCAGGCAGCTTGAGTCTCCACAGTTTACAGCACCAACTACATCCTCGGCTTCTACTACACAATCAGCAAATGAGAAATGGCAAGAAGGCCCTAAAGTAATGAAAGGAACTGTACCCAGAATAAATATATCTAGTAACCAAGATGCCAAGACACCAACAAAAAATTACAATCCATACCAAGAAACATGAAGATATGGCCTTGTTAAAGGAGCAAGTTAAGCCTCCAGATGACATAAAGGAGTTCAGACAACTAATCATAGATGTTCAAACAAATCTCCTTAATAAATTCAATGAGATGGCTAAAGAGATTAAGGATATTAAGAAAACATTGGAAGAGCACACAAAAAAAAAGAATTTGAAAGCATACATAGAAAAATAGCAGATCTTACAGAAATAAAAAACACAATAAATGAAATTAAAAATACACTGGAGTCATATAACAGCAGATTTGAAGAGGCAGAAGAAAGTATTGGTAAGCTTAAAGACATAGCCTCCTGAATATATAAAAGAATAGATGAAGAAAACAATGGAAAAATATAAACAAGGTCTCAGGGAACTAAACAACAGCAAGAGACAAGCAAACATACATGTCATAGGTGTCCCAGAAGGAGAAGAGAAGGGAAAAGGGGTAGAAGGAATATTGGAAGAAATAATGTTGGGAAATTTCCCAAACTTATTGAAGGACATAGATATCTGTCTCTAAGGAGCACAATGTTCTCCCATCCAAGTAAATCTGAATAGACCAACTCCAAGACACATACTAATCAGATTGTCAAATGCCAAAGACAAAGAAAGAATTCTGAGAGCAGCAAGAGAAAAGCAATGCATAACATATAAGGGATATCCAATAAGATTAAATGCCAATTTCTCATCAGAAACCATGGAGGAAGAAGACAGTAGTATATTTTTAAGATACTGCAAGAGAAAACTTCCAGTCAAGAATCTTATATTCAGCAAGACTGTCTTTCAAATATGAGGGTGAGTTTAGAATATTCACAGATAAACAGAAATTGAGAGCTTATAAAAAAAGGTACCAGCCTTGCAGGATACACTCTAGGGTGTGCTACAGTCTGAAAAGAAAAGTCAGGAGAGGCTTGTAAGAGAGTCTAGAAATGAAGATTACATCAGTAAAAGTAACTAAAAGTGTAAAAAGAGTGGTGAAAATAAAATATGACAAATAAAACCCAAAGGTCAAAATGGTTGACATAAGAACTGCCTTACAGCATTAACATTGAATGTTAATGGATTAAACTCTCCAATCAAAAGACACAGACTGGCAGAATGAATAAGAAAACGTGAGCCTTCAATATGCTGTCTGCAAGAGACTCACATTAGACCCAAGGATACCAACAGATTGAAAGTACAGGCTGGAAAATGATATTCCAAGCATGCAGTAACAAAAATAATAATAAGCTGGAATAGCTATCAGATAAAATAGACTTTAAAAGACATAGTAATGCACAATCTGAGGAGAAAGTCAGGGGAAAAAAATCCATTTACAATATTGAGTAAATGAATCAAATATTTAGAAATAAACTTAACCAAGGATGTAAAGCACTTGTATTCACACAAATACAATGCATTGTTAAAGAAATTTAAAAATTCCTAAATAATTGGAAGAATATTCCATGGTCATGGATTGGAAGACTAAATATCATTAGGATGTCAATTCTACCCAAATTGATATACAGATTCAATGCAATCCCGTTAAAAATTCCACCAGCATTTTTTAAAGAAATGGAAAACACAATTGTCTGATTTATTTGGAAAGACAAGGGGTTCCAAAATAGCCAGAAATATCTTAAAAAGGAAAAGCAAAGTTGGAGGACTCTCCCTTCCAGATTTTAAGTCATATTACCTAGCTACAGTGGTAAAAACAGAATGGTACTGGCATAAAAACAGACACATAGACCAATGGAACCGAATTGATGGTTCAGAAACAGACCCTCACATCTATGGTCAAGTGATTTTTGACAAGCCTGTCAAACTACCCAGCTTGGGAAGAACAGTCCATTTAACAAATGAAGCTGGGAGAACTGGATATCCAAAGCCAAAAGAAAGAAACAGGACCCCCATCTCATACCTTATTCAAAAATTAACTCAAAATGGATCAAATATCTAAATATAAAAGCAAGAACAATAAAGTTTATAGAAGAAAATGTAGGAAAATATCCTCAAGACCTCGTGGTAGGTGGTAGATTCTTAAAGGAGATAAGAAGAGGGCTGAGATGGACTACTGATGCTTAATATATGTAGAAGCTTGAATTAATTTACTGTAAAACTGTGGAAATGTATAGAGTTGATGGTAAAACATTATAGTTTCTAATAGCTGGTTTATAAATGGGAATGTGGCTGGAAAGGTTAGTCTAAAGAAGTCAATTCAAAGAAAGCTAGAAAATAATCTAGGGACTGAATAACACAGTAAACCCAGCGGTGGATGAGAATTGTGATTGATGGTACAGATGCCAAGAGTGCCCTTTGTGAGCTAGAGCAGATGTAGTCACTATAGCAGGATGGTGGGAATGTGGAGAAGCACGAGGAAAATACAACTGGAGTGACCTATGGACTGTGATTAACAGTAATACTGCAATATTCATTTATCTATGACAAATATATACTGTCTTTATAATAGGGGGAGTATGGAAAAAGTGTGCCAAATGTATGCTATGGACCATGGTTGGTGGTAATAATCTGATAATATTTCACAATCTGTAACAAATGTTCCACCACAGCATGTTGTGTTGATGAAGGGATGTTGTAATGGAATTCTGCTTATGAGCATGATTGTTTTGTAAGTTCAAAACTTCTGTAATAAAAATATATTTTAAAAAATACCAGGGTGTGTTGGGGGAAAAATACAGCAAATATAAGATAAGGACTATAGTTAGTAGTAAGATTTTGACAATATTCTTTCATAATTTGTAACAAATGTCTCACAATGCAAAGTGTTGGTTGTGGGTTGATGTATGGGACCCCTGTATGATGTTATGCGTTTGTTTTGTAAGTTCAGAACTTTTACTGTATGCTTATTTTTTATGTATGTTCATGTATGAATGATATAAATAATAATAATAATAGGGTGGGTTGGGGGAAAATATACCAAATATAAGATACTTCGGTTAGTAGTAATATTTTGAGGATGCTCTTTCATTATTTGTTAAAAATGTTTCACAACAATGCAAGGTACTGGTGTTAGGGTGAGGTATGAGAGCCCTGTATGATGTTAGGCATGTTTGTTTTGTACGTTTACATTTTTACTATACAATTATTGTTTATGAATGTTTATTATGAGTGATATACTTCAATAAATTTTTAAGTGAAAAAAAAATCCATAGGCCTGCACAACACAATTAGTGAACCCTAAAGTAAACCATGGATGATAGCTAATAATACACATATAAAAAATTATAAAAATTATTCTTGTATCAATTGCAGCTATGTACTGCACTCAAAAAAAAAAAAAAAGTTATTTCAATGCACCTAAATGAATTGCCTCTCTTGACTTGCCTTTCCCCTGCACCTCTCAACATATCCCTTACTCATTTTTCCTGACTCATTTTCTCACTCTGCTCATCTGATATTCTTATTGTTCTTTAAGACACTTAGTGCTTAGGCCTCAGGACATTTGCACTTGTTTGCGACATTCTTTCCTCAATTATCTGCATGGCTTTCTTCCTCATATGAAATGTAATCTTAGAGTGTGTTTTTATCCATTCCTTCAAAAAATATTGCTCCACCTCCACTAGCAGTCACTGTTCCCTTTACCCTCCCTTATTTCTCATCATAGAACCAGTCAGTATATAAGTAAGAATTTATATATGTGTTTATTTTTTTTCTTACACTATTCTGTGAAAGCAAGCACTTGTTTTGAATTAAAGAACAAAGGCATGAAAACCCTCCTCACCCACACCCAAGCTGCTGGAGAGTCTTTAAAGCTATTTTCTCAGGGCCAGCTGTGCCCAGGAGTTACTTATTAGAGGTAAAATGATTTCTGATTCTCACAAAGCCTTCTATGGCAGTGATTCTTCTGTGTTCAATACAATTCAGTTACTGGATGTGCTTCTGACTTAGGCTTGTGACCTTCCAATGACAGAACCTCAGCATCTATGAAACATCTGTCCTGCCTCACAGCATATTGAGAGAATCTAGTAAAATAAACACTGAGAGCACTTTGAAAAAACAAATGAACAAAGAAACAAAGCATCATTATCTTTAAGGATCTGGTTTTGTTCTCACCTTTGTTAAGGAAGAATAAAATCTAGGAATAAAATCTTAGAATATTTTCTTGCATATAGTAGATAAGAAATATTTGTTGAACAAATAAGTGAGTGAACATGTGAATTGATTTGGCTGGAATATTATTAAGAAAGAATGGGTTTAACTTTTTTTAAAAAATTGTAAATTCATTTATTTTCTATCTGTATATTTAGCATATTAATTTATCTAGCAGATACATACCAGGAGACATATAGTTTTCCAGGTAGTTTCAACTATGCTCTTTTATTTATGCCATGCCCCTAAAGGGCTGTTGCACACAAATGGTATGTCCACACTACCATCTTGAGTACAGTATGCCTTTAACAACTATTTGTGGATAATGAGTAAATAGATACATGAATGAAAAAAAAAAAAAAGGTAAATTTCTCTTCTTTGTGCTGGCAGGAGTTTCAATTTCTGGTTCAATTATTCATACTAAGTAGATTTCTGAATTATAGGGATATTTCAAAAGGAAATAATTATATTCAATATCAATGGAAGAAAAAAATATCCAGTATTAATAACAAATGGCCCTGGTATTTTATTGTAGGTAAAAATAGAATAGTTTCAGAACTTAGTCACCTTTAAGAGTAATTTTTGCATCTATGTCTGAAATAAATAATGGATTTTTAAAAATAATTTTGTTAGTTATTACTATATGATTCTGCAGGGAAGATCTCTGGGATCCCAAATGCCAATTGTTTTTCAGGATTTAAATAGTGTTTTATCACACTCTGCAGTAAAAATGTATTGTATCGGTAGGAAGTTTTAGTATACTCTGGAGTTACCTCAGAATCACAAAGCAATTAGCCAATAATATTAAAAAGTTATGGCTAATTTAACTAATGGTTAATGGAGCTTGGTATAACTGTCAGAGTTGATGAGCCCAGGGAGATTTTGTGGAGGAATACACATTAAATTTAGGGTCCTTTATTTCCTTTTAGATTTTAATCAGTATCCTGAATGATAAAATTTCTAATAAAGTGTCAAAAATGTCATTTTTTAAAAATTTCTTTTAATATTCAAGTGTGAATAGTAACCTACAAAAATTAAGAGATTTTTCAAAGAGTATCTATACAATATAGATTACAAAATCATGCTCAGGCAAGCCCTAAGAAGTATACTTTTCTAGGACCAGTAGGGCAAATGGAGTTTTAATAGCTATAAATAAGATCCTTCTTTTACCTATAGTTTGAAATATAGCAATAACTATATTTGGGATTTAATGAATGACAATGGAATTCAATTAAATTAACCAGTTCTTGAAATGAAATAAAAGAGATTATAGAGGATAAAGGCTTGCAGAACTAAGTCTTTTGAAAAGGTTAGAAAAAAATGGTAGTGTCTTATAAACAACCGTTTTGATGTCCCTAGCTAAAGGGCAATGCACCATTCTTTATGAACTTTATGTTTTATTCACTGAATATTTTGAACTCGTTTTCACAAAGCTTATGTTATAGAATAGATCCTTTACTCCAGGAAAACTCAGCTTCCTACTGTGAGAAATTCACTTGTTTCCAAACTATCAAATTTAAGTAATGCATGGGAAAGTGAGAGGAAAAATGTCTGCACACAGAACAGAAAAATTTGTCTTTAAAGAAATGTGCCATTCAATTAGACTATCTCAGAAAAGTTTGGGATGATCCTAGTTCACTGCTAAAAGAAACTTTTCAACTATTTCTTGCCTTCTATAAAGAATTCCCTATTACAGTTGTTGGGAATAAAATTTCTGACAAATACATTGCAGTTAAGAGTATTGGAACCAATCGTAATAAAAAGCACATTTGAAATAACAAAAGAATCACCTTGGTTCCAACTTTTTACCATAAAAATACAGAGCATCAAAACTTCAATCTAATATAAAAAAGGTGTGATAGAATTATCAGTGACATGGCAGGAATCACAATATTAATGGTGACTGGAGGAGAGCTCTTTTGAAAGACGTTGTTCTAATAGAGATAAATAATATGACTTTGCAAGTAATTCAAAATATGTATACAATGTATGGTTAATTCTCACATGGAAATTATATATTTATGTATACTGTGATTTGACTGAGTCTATACTTTCCACAGAATTCTATATAAGGGAAGGAGCACAAAATGTTCTTAATTTGCAATTCTGGAGAATGGAAAATTATACATATATATATATTTTTTCTTTTTAATAAATCAGACTGTAAGAAGTTCTAGTATAGGGCCCAAATTATCTGTAAGATTATGGTCAAGGAGAGTTGATTCTAACAAGGAAGAGCTGGAAAGCCACTTGAGAAAAGAGAAGTTTGGGTGGGTTTCTTTAGAAGGTGAATATGGTAGGAAAGACATATTAGTCCATTCTATTAAGAGCAAGTTATCAATTCATTCATTTAACAAAATAAAGGTATTAGTTTTATTCCAGAAAGTACAGTTTGCACTAGAGATGCAAAAATAAGTAAACAAGGGTTCTGCATTTAAGGAGATCTCAGTTAAGACTGACTACCAGATAAACAGAGAGAAAATAGCAATGCATTTTCATTTCAGCCATACAAATACAGGTAAGCTATTATTAGTAGATAGAGGTGAAGCTCATAATCACACCTGAAGTGGTCACATTAAATTTTCAGAGGTATAGTAGGAGTTATACAGGTTGAATAAATGTAGTCACATTCCAGGCAGAGGGAACTGAGAAGGCAAAGCCATGTTCAGAAATAGTATGATATGGTCATAAATGTAAGAATTCTGATATTAATGGAGGAGAGAGTATAAGTCATGTGACTTGGAGAAATAAGATGGAAGAGGTAGGTGTGAGAAAGATCATCCTGGGCTTCCGTGGAACCCATGATTCCAGAAGGTGAGCAGAAGAGATGCACCTGGATGCAAATATTCACTTAACTAGAAGAAGGATAAACTTTAGCTAGTTATGGGAAATGTTCCACTTAGTGGAAAGGAGATATAGTTCTCCTAGTGCCATCTTTATACATCAGGATGAGTTTACTGGGATTGTGAGGTTTATATAGCTCATATGTCTAGTGATGGGGCTAGACAGAAGTCATCTTGAGTCTCCTTGCTTTGGGGCTTTTATTCTGATCATGTCACTAACAACCTAGCCTTAGATTTTCCTGTACATATCAATGGTATTATTATTTCCTCAGTTTCTGAAACCAGAAACATGGAGTCATCTTTTATTAATTCCCTCCAACTTACCCATATGTTCCCAGACATAATATTACCAGGTCCTATCAAATCTATTTCCCAAACTGTCCTCTTATTGTCACCTCCATAGTTCCTGCCATTTCCCTTGACATCTACTTTCTACTGACTCATTTCTGTGTTTAATTTTATCCCTTTAATTTTTTTTACATAATATAAACAAATCATTCTTACTAATGCATAAGATAACCTCCCAAACTCTTCTTTGCAGTGTGTCTTAGTCTTAGCCAAGTCATAGAACCATTTGAGGAGATGTTTCAAAAGCTAGGGACTTCACCTTCCCCAGCCAAAAAGTAGAAGCCATGTACATGCCACAAGTTATTACATAAACATTCAGGATTTCATGGATCCAAGGCCCATATATTAATCTATTATATTTGCATAATTTTCAACCTTATCTAAAAAAATCCTTTCACTAGTTTACCCTGGCTCACAGTATAAAATCAAAACTCCATAGTAAGTCTTAAGAAGTCTGCATATCTTATCCTCACTCATCTCTTATGATTTTCCCCTTCATTAACTGAGTCTTGCTCTAACTTCAGACTCCTTACATATAATTTTCTTATACTCTGAATTTCTTTTCCAATATGCAAATTCTCCTGCACATTATTGAGCCCTCTGTTTAAACATTCTTCCTAGATTGGTTTATATCTTCCTGTAATTTACCTATCTGAAAATTATTGTATTTATGCGATTATTACTTATCTTCTAAGCCATAAACTTTACCTTGAATCTGTTGTCTAGCATAGTACCTGGTGCTCTACAGATTCTCAATAAATATTTTTTTTTAATAAATGTATACTGTTATAATGCAGAGTGGTATGTTAGTCAGTTTTTCCTACAAAATTGCAGCATAACAAATAATCCCAACATTTCAGTGGCTTACAACAAATTATTATTTTATAATTACCCTGGCAATGGTTTCACTGATCCTAACCAGATTTGGCTGGATTTGGTTATTCTACACTGTATTCCAGACTTAAGGTTGGGTTTAGGTTATGCATTCTCAATGCAGGCAATTTTGCTCCCATGGTGGTGAACATTCAGTGGCAGGGCAAAAATTTTTTAGATATTAGAATGACTAATAGCCAAATGTCCACAATATAAACAAATATACAGTATACCTGTGTTATTAAAATTTCATGATAGGGAGATGAATAGGAAAAAATAAATGTCTTGATTATCTCATTATGGAGGAAGGACAATGGAAAAAAGGTTAAGAAACAGTGATTTATGTTTGTTTCATGAGTCCTCATTCCAGGACACAGTGTGAAGGAGCCAATGTTATTGGCAGTATGCTCTGTTCAAGCCAGAGAGCAGAAAAGCCAAGCGAAACCTCTCGGCACGATGAAAGTCTCTGTGTGCTTCATTTCTGCTCATGTTCCATTGGAGAAAGCAAATCACAAGCCCAATATATAACAGGGCAAGGAAGTTTACCATAAGTATTCTAGTGGGAGGCACTGCAAATTCACAGGGCAAGTTTATGGATGTATAATTATATTATAGCCAGGAGTGCAGAGTTGGATACAATAATACAATGTACCACAGATGCATTTTTGATGACTTCAGTGTGAGGATAGATGACCAACAAAGCTTCCCAACATAGGTCCAAAAATATGGAAGTGAAATTCCAAAACAATTAAGAGTTCTCTTTGGTCATTTTTTTCTCCTTGAACATGCATCCTGAAAGTCTGACTTCACAAATTGTTTGCCAGTTGACAGTAGACAGTGTTTTGAATTTATTGAGCTTCATGTGAGATCTGAAACATTTGCAGAATCCCTCTTTGTTTTAAGGTATACTAAATAATTCAGAGATGTATTTTATATATGGAATATAAGAACTCACAGAGCTTGATTTTATTAGCACTTTTGTAATTTAAAAACATATTAACAGAAAGCATCTATGGATAGCATGTTCCTGTGACTGAAATTATCATGACATTCTGCATAAAATACCAGGAAGTAATATCAGAGGTAAATTTACTGTATAGTTTCTTCTTGGACAAAGACAGTACCATCATAAGCAGGTTCTCCAGCAACAGAGTGGAAAGAAATACTTCATAGACAATAAACCCAGGCCAATCAAGATCAAGAAAAACAGGTAATATCAAGGCTCGTTAACCTTGCATATTTCATAAGAATGGTACCCAAAGCATTTTCTTTGCACATTTGCAAAAAGTAATTGATTGTTAAAGTAGATACTTGAAATAAGCCATTCTAAATAATAAAAATAATAACAAGTCTACATGTATAATACCAAAGTAGTTTTGCAACTAAAATGAAGCCAAAAAGTAAAAGAGTAAAAGGGGTAAACATTTTTGATTTAGTAAAAACAAAACAAAACAAAACAATTATATAAAGGGGAATAAGAAAATAAAAATGTTTTGAAATCAAATCTTGACTGAAAGTTAGCAAGTGTTGGTTACGGAGGCTTTGATGTCAATTACCTGGATTTGAATCTTACTTCTACTAAATTAGTCATGTGCCCTTGGAAAAGATATTTTAACTTCTCTGAGCTTCACTTTCTGCATCTACCACTCAAGAATAAGTATTCAAGACCTATTATTTACTCTTATTTTATTACTAGGTTTATTCCTTTAATCTAGAACAAGTCTCACAAACTTCTTCTGTAAAGAGACAGATAGTAACATTTTTAGCTTTGTGGAACATATGGTCTCTGTCACAACAATTCAATTCTGTCTTATAGCATGAATGCAAACACAGATAATATTAATTTGAATGGCATGGCTGCTATATTCAAATAAAACTTTGTTTATAAAAATAGGCTATGGGTTAGAAATGAACAACAGGCTGTAGTTCCATTGCCAACCCCTCTTCCAGAGGAAGTTGTCCTAGAAAAACTGTTTTGTCGATGTTCAGCCAGACTATCTGATTCTATGATACATTATAATTTTACTACAAAATGCTATCTCCAAAAATCATCATTTATTCTCAAAATTATTGATCATTAGATTATAATCCTCTCCTCTTTTAAAAACTATCTTATTTATGTGAACTACTATCATGGTGACAATTTACAAAAGAAACAATTCTTAAAACAAAATCATTATACTGCATTGCAGCAAGAGTTTAAGTGTTCCCTTCAATCTGTGTTCCCCTTTCCATAGTGAAAAAGATTGCTGAGAAGAAGATGCCCTATCTGAGACTATATTTTCCTGGTTTGCTTGCAAGTTACATGTGACCATATGACTGATTTGTGATCCAATACATTTTGAGTCTAATTTATGTGAACTATTTCTAAGACTGGCACATAAAACTTCCCCATGTGCTTCCTTAGAACTTTCAGGGATAAAGAATGTCAAGGTGACACAGGAAAATAAACCGTGAAGATTGCAGAGCGTCCATGGTCCAAAAGACTGTGAGCAGAGTTTCTCTTCTACAAAACAGGTACATTCATATTGGACTATTAGATGAGTCAGAAATATCCTTTTGAGATGTTGAAGTATATTTTGAGACAAATTTGGAGATTTATTTTTCACTGCAACATATATTAAAATACCAAGTAGAGAGAGCGGGTGTAGCTCAGTTGGCTGAGTGCCTGCTTCCCATATACGAAGTCCCAGGTTCAATATCTGGTGCCTCCTAAAAAGAAAAATACAATACAATACAATACAATACAATACAATACAATACAATACAATACAATACAATACAACATAATACAATGCAATGCAATGCAATGCAATACAATATTAAAATAAAATCTCAAGTAGATAATTTGCTATCTGAAATTGGAGTATCATTCTCTGTAGGGTTTATAGGGTCCTCACTGTCTCTGGGATGGACTAAGTATAGCCAATAGCAAGTGGATGAACCCAATGCCATGAATTACTGGCCTCTTGAAGATGATAGAGCAAATCATGGTGACTACCAAAAATGAATGTCATTCCAAAGTATTTGACTTCTTATTTGAGAATAAGTAACAATCAGTAGATAAAGGGTATATTTAGCTAAAGGATAAAGTAATAGCCCTTTGAAAAATGCCTTTATGCAAATCCTTACACTGGCTCATCTAGTGTGATATTTTATTTTCATGTTATGTAGGCTGGAAACAATATATATTCAAAGTGAGGAGTTTATTTCCTCTGTAAGATAAATAAAACTTAAACTTATATTTTTATTAATTTTTTTTTCTGTTAAATGATCTGGTTAAAGAGCATGTGTTCCAAACTTGCTTCAGTACACCTTGGCCTAAAGATTTTTAATGAAATTTAAATATTTTTTTTTAAGTGGGGTAATAATTTAAGTATGTGGCAAAGGCTTGGAAGTCAGTAGTGGTCACTGACCAGTTGGTGGTCAGGGAAGTAAAAGATCTAGCAATACAGAAGAATGAAATGCTGCTATGACCAGCAAAATACTTAGTAAATCTTATGCCTGCAATAACAAGAGAGACCAAGTGCTTACTGTGTCTGCAGTTCTACAGAAAATTGTTGGAAGCCATAATTTTAGTGTCTGTTGACTGCTTCCCATTGATTACAGAAAAAGGTAGGCTAAGGTAAAATGTTTGCTAGCAGAAATGAAAAGAAATAGAAATAATTCAGAAATTTAGTTTGGAAAACTGAACTTCTAGAAACAAGCTAGACTAAATGAGATGTCAAAAGGTCTTGAACTTTTAAAAAAGCTCACCAAGATTTCTCAGATGGACAAAGTATTAATTGCCACCATCTTCCCAAAGTATCTTGTTTCATATACCCTCAAGGAAAGTACTATTAAGCTAAGCGAGAAAACTAGTGGCTTGAAATATCAAATATACAATCATGCTTTAGAAGTATATCTAGAAAAAAAGGACATGGAAGATGTGGAAACTTATTCCCCTTTATTGTTTTAAGTGACAGAGTTTAAGGAATTTTTTTAAACCACAAGTTAACTTAGCTTCTCTTTATGTGCACCTTTATTTTAAAAAGTGGAACCTAAAGGCAGTAGGGGGGAAGGTAGTTTTTAATATTTAGTTGTGAACGGATGAGAGAATTCTACTTTCTCATTATATAGGAGATGAAAATAATCTGAGAATGAAAGTAAAAGTGGTAGCTTAGAACAATTTGTGAAGAGTAGGAAATATGGACATTGCCACTGTGTAGGAGACAATTAAATAGAAATATTGAGAACCATTGACCTTTGTTACTGCAGCTGTTTGAAATTATTTTATGAATCCCCAAAAAAGAAATATTATATTTGTAAACTAATCTATTCCTCTGGGTGTGATACCCTTTGATTGCATTAAATTCAGTTGAAGGGCCTTTGATTAGATTACTTGATTAGATTGCTTTAGGGCTTTTGATTGGACTACATCAATCAGGCATGACTCAGATTAAATCCCCATACCCTTGCTGGGTCTCATGTAAATGTGACTCAAATGGACAGACAGGGGAAAAAAGGAGCCGGCATATTTGATTTTGCAATGTGAGAGAGAGGATTGCTTAATCATGAAGGCCCCAAGAGGCTGGGCCCATGGAACAGCTCAAGAGGAGACCAGCCCTGCTATATGCCTGATAGTTTACAGCTGAACTTGGGAAGAGAGCAGAACAGCTGAGACTGATATAGGAGGCCCAGAAAGAGACAAGCACTATGCTTAGTTGCTCAAAGCTGATCTCTAGGAGATGATAGATTCTGGAGGGGAAGGCAGAGAACTCTACAATGATTAGCAGCCATCTTGCTTCACCAGGTGGCAGCAATGCCAAGATCAACAGTAACTGACTTTGGTGAGAAAGTATCTCTGCTAATGCCTTGATTTGGACATCTCATGGCCTTGGAACAGTAAGCTTTTACCCTCAAATAAGTCCCCTTTATAAAAGCCAATAAATTTCTGGTACTTTGCATTGACAGCCCTTTGACAAACTAAAACACTTACTGAGTGACAGGCTAAGATTTTAGACCTCAGATTTGTGGAAATATCTTTATACTAGTGTCTCTGAGTCTGTGTGTGCTTGCGTGTAGGTTTTCAGTATCACTCGTTAGCCTAAATGTAAGTACAGATATAGCAGGAATTGGTTTGACTTAGTATTGATTATCCCCCTGGTAGATGTATGAAAAGACAATAGGTCGGAGGGCAGATGAGATCCTGATATTGGCAAGAAAATGGCTCAAATGAAATTGAAATTATATAAGCATGGAAGGAAAGATATGAAAGAATTTATAAATAGAAATAAGTGCAGTCAATTCAGTAAGAGGTAAACAGTATATTTGTTGTGATAAAGGAGAGAAATGGAAGAATGAAAAGTTGTAATCAGAAAGTAAAGTTGGATGATTTTTAGATGAAGAACATTTCTGGAATGTTACCCAAGGGTATATGTTTATGGATCTGAAAATTGGTTGAGCAGGAAGAGAGTTGACTCTTCTATCTCTAAGAAATGTGGTTCTTTGAAGAATGAGCATGAAGTGAACAACCTAAGCACACATGCTTTATTATTCTCCATCCCAAGAATCCACCAATGTGGATTTTAAAAAGAGAGAATAAAATTATTCTAGGGGAGAAAGGAATGAGGTGTTAGACCAGATGAGTAATTTCTATAAATTTATAAAAGGCAGAGGGAGATGTGTGAGTTTGTTGATTGAAAGGAGAAAACAGATATGATATCAATGCACAAGAAGGTGCTGCAGTGAGAGTGGGGACCAATCTTACTGAGAACATAGGTAGGCTTTCCTTTCCAAGTCTGCAGGTACATAAAATGGAAATATACAAAGCAGCTATAGATATGGATTAAAAAGTAGAGATATTAGTCATTTAAGAAATGGCCACATGACCACACTATTGTAGAATAATGCATTTGTCCATTCATCTGCCCCTCCCTCCTAATCACTTGAAAATAGAGTGACTGGAAATCTGGAATATACCTTTAACCTGCATCAAAATTCTGAGTTCAATTGATAAGAACTGTTTAAAAAGTGTCATTTCTGGTAAAATATGCACTCCAGCAAAAAGACCACCTAAAGCTTCCAAAATCTATCTCACCATTATCACACCTAAATAAAAGTCCAAGATTCAATGGTCTCACAGTATGCACAATAGTCCTGGACAACCTTCCTGTAAGTAGAGACGCATTGTGTAAAAGGACTCACCTATAAAACAGCAGAGGAAATCTACAAGAATTAACTATCATAATCATCATAGTCCTTCATTGTTTAATAAAAATGATTGTCCAGGGAACATAATACATATAATACAAAAAGAGTAGCAATTAAGAGAAAAACAAAGACCATTTTTTGAGAATGATCTTTAAATTTTAATTATATTTAAAAGGGCATTGCCTCCCCAAATCAGGAAAAGATTAACAAGAAAAAGAATGATTTAATCAGAGGACAAGGAAAAGCTCTAAATAATAAAAAAAATAATAATGCCCCCAAAATCAATAGATGAAAGTGGTAATCTTTTTCAAAGACTTTGCATAGTTGACAACAGAACAGAATCTTTATCATGAAAATATCCATTAAATCATATGTAGGGACTCCTGAGGGCTCTAGAGACATCTAGATACTATAGGCAAAGCAGACAATCTCAGGAATTTGACATCCTGTCATTTGGCCTTACCTTGGAATATATGTTCCACCAAAGTAACAGAGACTCATTTATAATTTCTCTACACATGGCTTTTCTGCCCCTTTTATTGAACCTATTCTTAGCACTATACTCATTAAATATGTGTCCCAGAGACTTAAATATTTGGTCTGTTCATGTGCCAGTTAAATCCTGAATCTCAGCAGAGTTGCAGCCAACACCTATTCTCTAGGTCATTGGCCTCACCCAGGACAACTAATAAAAGGATGATGATGCCCATCCCAATAAACAGAGAGTATCTGCAATGGCAAGCAAGACAATTCCATTCATCTGCCCCATGGGATCTAAGGCCCTTCTCGGTCAGAAACAGAGAGGGCATCATCATCCCAAAATCCTCAAGATTGAGGAATGAACAAACATAACGGGGGGATACAACTATACACTAAAGTAGACTTATTATTATTCTAGCAATGGAAGAACTTGTAACATTGATATAAAAGCAATGGCCACTGAGGGTTCTGAAGGGAGGGAGAGGTAAGAATTGATGCAATATGGAGTATTTTTAGGACATTGGAATTGTCCTACATGACATAACTATGATGGATGCAGTCCATTATACATTCTGTCAAAAACCTATGAAATTGTGCAGTGCAAAGTAAAAACTATAATGTAAACCATAGACCATGGTTAGAAGCAATGCTTCAATATTTGTTCAGCATTTGCAACAAATGTACCACACTAATGAAAGATGTTGCTAATAGGGAAAAGTGGGGGAAGGGAAAGGATGGGTATAGCAGTTTGATATTATTGATGAATTCCAAAAAGAAATACTGATTATGTTTGTAAACTGGTCTGTTCCTCTGGGCAAGTGATACCCTTAGATTGTATTGAATTCAGAGGTTTCACTTTTACTTGATTAAATTATAATTAGGGCATTGACTGGGCCACAACAGTAAGACCTTGAGACCCAACCCCCTTGGTGGGTGGAGACTCACAGAGAAAATGACAAGGCACAGGAGTAAGTGGAGTTTTGAGCTGGAGTCCCAGGAATTAAACACACAGGAGAAAAACACAGGAATAGAGACGGCTCCATAGACACAGCAGAGGCCCCGGGAAGAGACGAGCCATTAGCCTGGCAGTCTACAGCTGGCCTTGTGGAGCAAGCAGAGCAGCTGAGCCCAGAGAGAAATGAGCCTGGGGAGAGAGACAAGACTTATGCCAGCCAACAGCTGATATTGGAAGAAGCTGGGACCACAGACCCTTAAGAGGAAGAGGAAGCCTTAACCTTTGCAGACATTGGCAGCCATTTTGCCTCAATATGTGGCAACAGACTTTGATGAGGGAATTAACTTACACTTTATGGCTTGGGTAACTGCAAGCTTCTACCCCAAATAAACACTATTTATAAAACCCAACAGATTTCTGGTACTTCGCATCAGCACCCCTATGGCTGACTAATACAGTGGGGTATATGGGAAGCCCCCTTTATTTTCGATGTAACATTTATGTAATCTAAAGCTTCTCTCAAAACAAAACAAAAAATAAATAAATAAACAAAATATTATGTGGGAAGAAAACAAAAATGAAACACATTGAATAACTTATTCATACACTTCAAAGATATTTTAATAAGGTAGAAAATATCATTTGCCTTCCAGAAAGAAAGAAAAAATGAAATATGCCACATAGAAGGAAATCACATTAACATTCACTCAGCTCTTCAGATTAAAAAAAAAAAAAAACGATGTTAGAGGAAAATGGAAAATAAACTCAAGGCTGGGAAAAATATTTTGATTCCTAGAATTTTTGTATTTTGCTAAATTAGCAATAAAAACTAATTTATGTCATTTATCAATCACAATACAGTTTTCTAATATATAAATACTCAGAAATGTTACCCCCTATGTACTTTTTCTGAAATATATTAATTGAGATAATGTCCAGTAAATTAGGAGGAAAATAAGAGAGAGGAAGTTATAGATGCTATGAAACTGTAGCTCTAACTGATGAGTATAGTGAAGGGTGCTCTTAGTATAACAAGCCTGCAGTTGACTTAGAGAAAAATCTGTCTAGATTATAGCAGAAGACTGGAATTCTCCTATCAATTGAAGAAATTGAACAAAAACAATTATAAATACTAAAGAAAATGATGAAAAACACTAGTACATTTTGGGAGTACAATGAAGGCTTGCGTAGCTAGTTCAACGAGAACAAAGAAAGGCAAACCAAAACTCCAGAAGAATCAAAAGTTGTAAAAGAATGCCATGGTTCAAATACAAAGCAAATTGTGATTATAGACAATTATTTGAACGCATATTATTCAGGTTAGGCTAAGCTATGCTGAAGTTCACACAAATCTAACCTCTCTGTAGCTCAACAAATAGGGGTTTATATGTATTCAATCAAGTACTATTCTTGGCTCTGTGGTTCTCCAGGGCTGTTTCCTTCAAAGTGGTGACTTAGGAAATCAAGTTGCATATATCTACAGTTACACCATCTGGAATACTTGGTATGCAGGTCATTGCAGCAGAGGAATGTGCTGGATAGTCACAAAATCATCTTCAGATTATTTTAAATTTGCCATAAAACCATCTTAAGACAAGTGAAGGGAGACTTCAAAAGCATAACTCAAAAAACTCTGTGATGAAACTGAGAGCCACTGAGTATACACTTCGGATGTATTATACAAGGCAAGGGACTGTATAACACAGTGAAGACTGTGGTTGATGATGGACTGTGGTTAACAGTATAAAAATGAGAATGTTCTTTCATGAACTATAACAAATATACAACACTAATACATGGGTTAATAATAGGGTGGTTTGTGGGAAAAAGTATACCAAATGTAGGATATAGTTAGTGGTAATATTTTGATGCTTTGTTTTCATCATTTGTAACAAATGTTCCACAACAATGCAAGGTAGTGGTGGGACAATGTATGGAAAGTCTTTATGGTATGCAAGATTGTTTTGTAAACTCATAACTTCTCAAATAGTAATAATTTTAAAAAGTAAAAAGATTGGGGTTGTCTGGCAAAAGTAGACTGATATTTCTCCCTTGCCTAGATGCTGACTTGACTGCAGTGTCATGTCAACTGTCAAACTATCTCGAGTTATTACCCAAGTAGGTGAGAGCGATGTTGCGAGAATGTTACCTATGTCTTCTGGAGTTGAGAGGCTACAGGAACTTGCCACTGACTCTCCATATGGGCAAATACTAAAGATGAGAGGCTGGCTGGAGCAGCCTGGGATAACAGATTAAAAGAGAAATAATGACATATTTGTACCTCCCTTCCAGAATTTCATCAGTTTTTCAGAGGCATCACTGGACACCAGAAAAGGAATCCAGACCAAGCCACTCTGCCTAAAGAGCTTCCTGAAATGAAAAGCAATCCCAGAAGAAAGTGTTTTTGTTGCTTCTATTAGAGGAGGAATTGAGGGTCAGTCACAAGAGAATAGCCAGAGATTGCTTCACCTACTTTAGTGAATGGTGCAATTATCCATTTACTCCAACTAGCAAGTCCCTCAGGAACCCACACACTCTCTAAGAGAACGAGGCAGCATTTGGGCATGTATCACACAAAGAGAACTGCTTCACACTGCAGTCACATCTGTCAGAATAGACCTTGTTCTTTTCTTTTCATCTCTCTCTCTCTGTACATATCCCTGGGGTACCCAGAAGCAATTTGGACGGTAGGGGATGAGACTATCAGAACAAGAGAAAATGATAGTCCTGTGACACTCATCAGCACTACAAGTTAAGAAGCCTGTGTCAGTCCAGAGCGGAGAGATGAGTGTGAAGAATTAAGTGAGATGAAAGTCTGATTTAGATTGGACTTGGTTTTATTAACACCTGAACAAGACCTAGATTTCTTTGATGGAACCATTCTTCCTTTTCACCTTTAATTGGTGTTGGCAAAGAGGGAAACTGATATAAACAATGGCCCAGATAGGGTGTCATACCCCTTTTCATCACAAGTTAACTTTCTTACTTTTTTTCCCTTCATGTTGAAGAAGCTTCTACATGTATCACTTTGAAAGTCTGAAAACTTATTTTTGAATCTGTATTCAAATATTTTGTTTCTTTCAAATGTCATTTTGAGTCTTTTGATCTCAAAGACATTATGCATTCTCTAGATGTTTTGAGGCAGGCTCCGTATTTTATATTTTTCACAGCATCTTGATTTTTGTTCACTTTTTAAAATCTTTGCTATTCCTTTAACTAGTCAATATCCCAGCTGTAATACTGATCAGAGTGTGTTATACGTGTGTGTGTGTACACCTAACTTTGAAAAAATTTCCTATTTAAGAAGAGTTTCAGAATGCGTTAATTCAGTCAGTAAAACTGCTATAATCATTATTTCAATGTAAATTTTAGTTATACCAATTGTACCTTTACTTTGTAGAACTTACAAGAACAAGTAAGTGTTCAGATATACTTTTTAGTGAACTTAATCTTAGGTACATGGTATACCAGGTAAACCAAATAGACATATTTCCTGCCCTCATGTATATAATATCCCAAGGGAGCTAGGAATATTAAATAATGGAGAGGGCCTGCATCTGCAGGCAGGATCATCCCACCTACCATATCCATGGGATATAAGCCCTCTCTCACTTGGAGTTGGAGTGGACATCACCATCCCAGTC
>JAKSZT010054473.1:3129538-3174566 GCA_026826555.1 Tolypeutes matacus | reverse complement strand
GTTCATTGAGGGTGGTGGGCCACACTGTGGGAGATGTTTGTGTGGGACGTGGTGGAAGGTGTGGGAGGTGGGCAACATGGGAATCCCAGTGGGTTCCGTGTAATATTTTGGGTAATCTAAGCACCTCTTAAAATATATGTATATATATATATATATATAAATAACATTTTTGTAAGCAAATACACATATATGCATATATATTTATATATCATTTTGCAAATGTTTGTATGTATTGTGAGAATTTTGATTTTTACCCATAATAAAAAAATAAATAAATAAATAAATAAATAAATAAATAAATAAATAAATAAATAAAAAAGAGAGACTATACAAGCACTAGTAATTACATGCATGTTTAAAACAATTGTAGTGGAAAATCACCACACCAAAGAGATATTTTAACTGTGAGCTTAAACATGAATAAGATATTCATGAGAAAGGAGGTAAAGGAATCAGTTATTCATTCATTATCTGTACAAAGTTTCTGAAGTTAAAAGATTCATTTCATATTATAGGAGCAGAGAGAATATTAGATTTCATAGACCTTCACTATAATTAAATTTTTATATGTTTCTAATATGTAAATCATATATAAACATCTTTCTGTTTTCTTGTACACTCAACTGTTTTTCCAAGTCTCAAGTAATAAACATTTATTTTGTTTCTGCTTCAGAGAGAATATTTCTATGATTTGATCCAAGCTTGATCATTTTGGAAAATAAAATTTGAGGGCAAGCTATAAATATACATTAGAAACTTTATGGCTACAAAGAGTCGTCAGTAGTTTTGACAACATAAACCATGTCCATCTTGAACAAACACATAAGCTTATATCAAAATTATCCAGAAGAAAGTAGCCAAAACATAACTACTTTCTGTCCTAGTCTATTTACTCCCCATTGGTCTTAGTTTCCAAACAAAAGAGAGATTGCAAACATATATTATTTGCAACACTGTGGTAATCCTTGCTAACGAGCATTGTTGAAAATTAGATCAAAACCAATAAACATAAAAGGTAAAAAATAAAATAAACTAATGGCTTTTTAAAATAAAACACTTAACTGAAGTACAATAAAGAGTATTTATATTTGAGTATTTAAAAATAAGGACCTTGAATTCAATCACCATATTCTTGGCAAGCTTTATCAATAATCCAACTTCTTAAGGTAATGGGGCCTTTTCCATTATTTGGTTGTTGCCTTTACAAGACTTGATAGAGTGCATATTAGTGGACACATTCTGCATATTATGTTGCACTTGAAAGATTACTTGAATATATTTATTAAAAAATAATTTACTTCTTGTTGAGTTTATAACTTCATAGTCCAGGTGAGGAGTAAAGTGATATGCTTCATGTTTTAAGGAAACAGATTTCTAATTCTATCAATCCCTTGGAAAGTTCAGGAAAATAATTTTCCTGAATTTCACAAATTTTGACTCTTCATTCTACCTTTGGTTTTCAGAATTGTTCAATTGTCCCTGGTGGGGAGTTTTCTCCTCTTTTCTGAATGGATTTTTAGTAATTTATCATGTATGTGTGCTAACAGTAATTATAGAGGACACATTGTTAAGGAAAACAAAACATAGATTTATCTCTATAATGATTTCAGCTGTATTTTGTATAATTTCATCTTCATCTTAGTGAAAAACACATCACTATCTTAAAATTGGAAGAAGAAAAAACATACAAACACACTAAACTGTAATCATTTCAATCACAAGTTTATGAAAAATTTAGAAAACAGAGCTGCCAAAATCAGCATTGCATTGTAGAAATAAATCCTATGGACGTGTTCAAAATCTCCACTGTGGTGTGAATGGATTTAAAATTTATAGTGGGAAAAAACATTCCCAATAATGTGCAGGTTCAGTGTATATAATGTGAAAAATAACCTCATCCTATGAGTCTAGACCATGATATTTTGCTTTTTAAGTCTGCTTTTGAGAATATTTTCCCAAATTTTGGTAATAACTTTCAATGACGCTCAATATCAAGTAAAGAATATCACATGTGGCCTTGAACAAACCTATTACCTGAAAGTTTACTTCTGGCTTCCCCTTAGGAAGAAGATTTGTTTTTACAAACTCATGTTCTACTGGTATTGAATATAAAGAGCAGAGAACAAAATTGTGTTTAGTACTGTAACACATGGCTCCAGCATTCCCTTTTACAATGCAAAAACACACACATACACAAACATACACACAAATGCACTCATATACATGTGTATACACATGTATACTATAGGTATTCCCCTTATTATATCAAATATATTTTCTTTAATTTTATAATAATAATACCACCAGTACAATAAAATAATAATACAAGAATTAGAGCTTCTTTTCTCATTTTGCAAATTAGGAAATTAAAGGTTAATTTACCAGTCATCATAGACTATATACTACTGTATGAATCCAGAGTTGGGATTTGTGTCAAATTTCTCTATCTTCAAAAATTTTGCTATATATATATATATATACACACATACATGATGCTTGACTTCATTACGCAACAGTCAGAGAAATGTGAAATAAAATTGCAATGTTATGCTACTCTCTACCCAACAGAACTACTAAAATGAAAGTGAACAAAAATACCAAAGTTTGGAACAGATATGAAACAACCGGCATTCTCATACACTGCTGGTCAGAATGTAAGTTTATACCATTATATTGCATGACTGGCTGTATTTATTAAATATGATTATATGCATGCCAAATGGTTAAGCAATATACTATTAGGCATCTAAGTAATAAAAATGTATGTATGTTCAGAAAAAAATATGCATTAGTGTGTTCACAGCTTCACTATTCATAATAGCATAAGATTTGAAACTTACCCAAATGTACATCAATAGAAAAATGGATAAAAATGTCTATAAAGTGGATTATTATAAACAATGAAAATGAACTCTCTAATGAAATTTACACCAAAATTTGCATAATCACAATATGATTTCCATAAACAAATCTGTGAAAAAAATCCATATATACAACTGTTTATCTTGTATGACTCCAGTTGTATAAAATATAAACATAGGAAAAACTAATCTGTGCTTTTAGAAATCAGTATAAGGGTTTCCCTTAGACTAGAAAAGATTACAAGATGGTCTTTTGAGACCTGGAAATGTTTTTTGATCTAGTCCTAATTACTTCTGTACGTTGTGTTTGAAAAACTTTATTGTTTGGTAATTTTATATGTGTATTTTCTGTATATTTCTTATGCTCCATCAAGAAATTAGAAAGAAAAGCCTTATAATATATAAATGTCATATAATATTATATTATTCATAATATTGTATAAATAATATACTTTCCTAATTGTGCTTTTACAGTTTCACTTATAATGTTAAATATACATTTGATCTGTAAATGAATTTGTACAAATTTACCAGGAAATCTTATCCATTTATCTTCTTAGACATTTTCTTTCAAACATGTCTGTGGAATGTTTGTATTTATTTACTTGTTTTGTAGGTATAAAAAAAAATTCTCAAATTTAATTCATGTAATTGGGATCCAAGAAATTTAGAAATTTTACTTTACAAATTTTGCCTATTTTTCAATTATCATTTATGTACTCTTATTCTAAGCAATCTTTAAAACTATGTAGTGTCAATGACATATTAAAATATGTGGTTAAAAAATCTTGAAGGCTATAGAATAAAGATAATTCTTATGATGTATTAGGTATAATCTTTAGACTAAAATGTCACTATTATCATAACAGCTATGGGTTGTGTAAACATAGTTGTAATGCTAATTCCTTTCTCTTTTTTTATTCATATATTGGTTTCAACAATATACCTATACGGGGTATGTGCTGTTTCCAGTAGCCAAATAAACCTATCAATTTTGGTGCCTCTTGCTTTGTGTTGAGTGGTTGTAACTTTTGTAATTTGTTTGTGTTTGGATGTGTTATAGTTCATCATTCTGAGGACCAGTATATTCCTAAAAAGTTTACAGTAGTACCTGGCCTGTACCCCTAGCTAGGATTTATAGTCCAGCTTCTTTCTTTTGGAAAGGAAATTAGTTGTTATTTAGTGTTCTCTTGCTCTTGCTTGTCTGTTCTAATTATAATGATGTCATTATTGTAAGATAAGACAGTATCCTGGTGTGGATATGTGTTAGAAAATGGATCTAAATCTTGTGATAACAGGTTGTGTGCTATTACTGGGCTATTAATATGCCCTTGTGGTAATCTAGTGAACATATATTGCCTTCCTTCCCATTAAAATGCTGTCATAGGTTGGCTTTGACTAGCAATGGGTATTGCAAAGAACAAGTCACTGAGATCTATGGTATATACCATGTGCCTTTTTCTGTAATAATTTTATTAATTAGTGTACAACTGTCTGATAGTTCTCCTTCCTGTTTAGCAGTAGGCTTATTGAGATTTCTTAAATCTACAGTGAATTTATAAGATCCATCTGTTTTTTTTAACTGGTCAAATGGCATTATTATAAGGTGAGCTGGTAGGAATTATTATGCCTTCCTTTAATAGCTCCTGTATCTTTTACGTAATTTGCTGGAAACCTCCTTTTCAATTATATTGTTGGGTATTAATTACCCTACTTACATAACCATTCCCAAAATGTTTTCTAAATTAGGCATTTGACTTTAATGTGTTCCATTTCTTCTATTATAATATAGTTATTAACCCCAGTTCCTATATTAATTTTGTCTCGCAGACATTCAATATAACCTCTTACATTATTTTCTTCATCTTTGTTACTCTGACTTTTAATCACTGTGATCTGGGATCCAGTATCCTTCAACATTAATGTTGTTCATATTTACAATTATTCTCAGAATTGGCCATCCTTACATATGGGTGATTATTCTCCAAATTTGGCCAGAAGATGGAGATGACCAAGGTTTCCTGGCAAGCTATGGTCTCTGTATGTCTCCATCTTTTTTGCTTACTTGGCATTTTATTCCTTAGTGCCCTAGTTATTTTAGGGGTTCTGGATAGTCTGAAGATCTGTCTGCCATTGTTTCTAAATGGTGTTCTTATCTGCCTAAATTCTCCATTCTTATTATTTAAGAGCCCCCTAAAATTTTGTATCACATTTTGTCTTTGCGTTTTCCCTATTGGTAGAGGTTTTTCCCATTCTGCATTAAATGGGGTTGGTTTCATTGGTTTTTCAAACTTGAACAGTGCACTGAATGCATAATTTTTATCGTGGTTTAATTCTTCAGCAGTTCTAATTGCATCGATTAATTTGCCAATTGTGTCAGCACCTGTAAATATTGTGAATAGAGCTGTTCTGTTTTGACTTGATGATGATCTTAGTATAATTTTCTTAATATAGTCTGTAGCTTCTGCTTCTAATGAACTATTTGTAAGGCCATTTTAAATCATAGTCTCATTGTCTATACCCCTGCTTCATCAAGGTATTAGTGGCATCCACAGCAGAGGACCATGTCCCTGTTTTCACTGTTGTTAAATTTGGTAAGGGCCATCCTTATTTTCCTAGGCATCCCATCAAATAGTGGTCTTCCTATTTCTGCACGCTTTTCTACAAAACTTCTAAGTATTTGATGTAGTCTAAATCATTAAATATGTTTCCTAACTGTGTCAATTTGCTTCCTGTTAGCTGCAAGTTTTGTACTCCTTTGAGCCATAGATCTAATGGTATCTGTGTTTTAGTTCCCCATTTTGCCAGAATTCTCGTCTTAATTTTATGATTTTTTTTTTTTTTTTGTAAATGCCTCTTGGTTTGTTTCTATAATAGGGCCATCGTCATTACTCTTCTTAATAGTTTTAATAATAGCCATGCATCTCAGCTTCCCATCCATCTGGGTTATATGAATTATCTGGGTAGTCATCATCCTCTGACAAGGGATCTGGGTCACCATCTGGAGCAAGTGGGTAGGGAATTGGGATTGGTCCTTTATATACAATTCTTCTGGCCAGAATTTTCACTTTAGCTCTATCTTTGTCTATATTGCTTTATGCACCCAGCAATAAAGAAGGTATTTCGCCCTTCTTAGCTATTTTAATTATAGGTTTTAACTTTTCTGGTTGAGTGATCAAGCCACATCCCCAGAGCTGCTAATCCTAAATTTTTGTTTTACGGAGGCCCTTATTCACCTCCAAGCATCCTCATTTTTTATCCCAGAGTTTTCCCTTTTCAGTTATTTAAAAATATTTTTCTATATCTTGAGTATCTTACAACTCTTCCTAGGTTGTTTTTTTTTTCCTAATGTAAATACCAATTAAATTGAGAACATAGACTTTATAATTTAGATAAAGATATATCAGAAGTAGTTACCTAAAAAGGTATTTGTATTGGATTGGGATCCTGACAACTATGCCAATTGTCATGTAAACGTAGTTGTTGCAACAAACCAAAAGCAAATGTAAATCCAAAGTGAACCTAACATTTGAAAGCAGGTCCTACAAGACTACAGTTTAAATGCTCAATATGATTTATTTGCTTTCTTAATTGCAGCTTCCAATATGACCAGTGCACAAAAAACAGATCAAGGCACACAATACATTGAAAGGTGGAGGATATGGCAGTAGTAGGATAGGAAAGGCAGGTCCGAAACAAGGATTTAAAGCCACTACCGATAGCTACTGGTCTGAACACAGGCTGTCACCAAGAATGGCAGAAAGTCTTGTAGCATGGGCATTGCATCCACAAATTAGAGACCTGATATTGGTCTGTCTCAACTTGGCATTCACGTGGCAGCATGTGCATCAGGTTTCTATAAGAAAGGCCAATGTGGCTGGCATTAAGCCAGTCCATATCATTTCTTCACCCAAATGTCTGGCTATTACTTCTTACAAAAACATATTTCTCTCAACTTGTTTACATTTTACTTGTGGTCAACATGTTCACAAGTTTTGGGGATTCAAGATCATTAATGTCATTTCAAATACACAACACTATGTTAATATACATAGACGTTAGATAGGAAAGGAAGGTGCTTCCCTTGTTTTTCTGTAGTATTTTATTGTGTTACCAGAGATAAAATTTGAGTGTATGCATTGTGCTGATATATATATGTATATATATGTATGTATCTATATATATAGTTATTTCATTGGTATCAACGTAAGAATGCATATTATAATAGCATCTGAAAATTATAATTGGAAGCCTTTTTTTTCCTTTCTTAATAGTGCATTTCCAATTGATGGAGATTTAGATTACATGAAATATTGCCTGATGTTTGGTTATTATTTTCTGATAAGAAAACTAAGGTATAGACAGATTTGGTATTTTGCTCAAAATCACAGAGTTGGCATGGTGTTGAGTCAAGTCATATCTAATTTTAAAGTCTTCTAATTTTCCACCAAGAGAAAATGGGAAATAAGTAAATATGTGTACTAAACACCAGAGATTTTTCTATGGAGAAGATATGCAGGACCTGCCAACATGTATCTGTAGCAGTAAAATTTTTACCTACATTTCAAACGGTTTTTTTTTTTCTCTCAACACAAGTATACTCACACATATACATATGCACACATGCCATATGCTTTTGTGCATATTTTTATAGATATTTTGAGGAAAAATTGGGAGAGGGTATGTCAGATGCTGAAAATCACATGCCTTTTTCCTTTTTACGATTGTGATCTTAATTTGTTATTCATTTCAAATCATATGTGCCTATATCTCCATATTTCTACTTATAACTATATAAATATTTCCATTATGATGAGTTTTTAAAGCAAAATGTACTCTAAAAGGGGAGCAGATATGGCTCCAGCAGTTAGGTGCCTGCCTCCCACATGGAACGTCCGAGGTTCGGTTCCCGCTGCCTTCTAAAAAAGATAAACAAGACAGCGAGCTGACACAACGGGCTGACTTGGTAAGCTAATGCAATGAGATGACACAACAAGGAGACACAACGAGAGACTCAACAAGCAGGGAGTGAATGTGGCTCAAGCTATTAGGGGCCTCTCTTCCACATGGGAAGTCCTGGGTTTAGTTCCCAGTACCTCCTAAAAAGAAGATGAGCAGACCCAGAGAGCATACAACAAACAGACACAGAGAGCAGACAGTAAGTGCAAACAATGAGGTTGAGGGGAGAAATAAATAAAAATGAATAAATCTTTTAAAAAAAAGAATATACTCTAAAGGCTAATCACTTCTTAACAAATATATTTTCTTCTTAAACAATGATTTTCTCTTTTGCATTTGCTTTGCTCCCACAGCAACTTAAGCATATTTTGATTAAGGCACTTACTGATTTGAGTTGTAGTTATGCATCAACCTGGCTTTTTAGAAGAGGGAACAATGGTTACTCATTTGCAAAAGAGCATAACATATGCTTAATAAGTGTGATTCTAAATGTAATAATTTGAAGCTGGGTGGATCCCAGGAAATCATGTCCTCAAGGCTAATCCATTCCTGTGGGTGTGGGACCCTTTGATTGGATTGGGTCAGTTGGGGCGGGGGGCTTTGTTTGGATTGCTTCATTGAGGCATGACCCAGGGTGGATCTTTGTCCTCTTGCTGCAGTGCTTTATAAACAGAGGACTGAAGATACAGAAACACACAGAAAAGTGGCAGAGATAGAGAAACCACTAGAGGCTGAGAGAGAGGCTAGAGGAAAGGGGAGAGTCAAGTCATATGCCTGATCATCCACTGCTAAGCTCAGGCAAAGAGCTTCACTTGATGCCTTGATTTAGACAGAACCGCCATTATGCCCCACCACGTGCCTGATTGCCCACAGCTGAGCTTGGAGAGAAAGTATCTTTAGATGATGCCTCCATGTATCTGATCTACCACAGCCTTCAGCGAGACAGCATCTCTGAAGATGCCTTGATTTGAACATTTTCACAGTCTCAAAACTGTAAGCTTTTAACTTAATAAATTCCTGTTATAAAAGCCAACCCATTTCTGGTATATTACTCCCAGCAGCTTTTAGTAAACTAAAACATAAAATGAAGTAATAAATAGATGTTAAGCTCTCCAATATTTGACTGGCTTATTCATAATTTCAGTATGATGTTACTGCCTGAAAAAAATACTAAAAAGTTTACATTTATGTCTTCAGTGAGGTCCCTTGAAGACACAGAGGAAAGGGATAACCCGTACAACACCCAGTAGAACTTTTTAAAAACAGTAGTTTGTAATTTTCTTCTTCTAAATTCTCATACAACCTGAGTGTTGAAATTTCTCTCTTGTTTAAACTCTAAGTCATGTTGGACTTTTCTCTTAACCCAACTTAGCCTTCCTTATTCTTTACCCATTTACTGCATTTTTAATGAGTCTCGTGTTTTTGCAATGTAAATTAATTTAGCCTTGATATATAATTGTTAATTCTACTCTTTACCTATTACCCCTATCTACAAGTCAGAAGTTTAGAGATACAGCAGGCAAATGAAAATAAAATCACGCTTAGAAATCTCTTGGGGTGGAAAGTTATAAATATGCTAGCATATTTTTTGTTTTTAGATAAGTCAGAATCGATGCAGAATGAAGAAATTGTGCTACATGCATTTTATTTTATTTGTCAACTCTCAGTCCCACTTTTAGGTATCTTATCGGTTCCCAATAAATCTACAATGGAATATTTTTCTATTTTCTAGCAGGATGCCAGGTGAAGAGGAGTTGTGTGTTGATTCTTTTGGTGAATGGGGTTGCTGAAGATATTTTTTATGATGGAAAGAGCTAGACTAGTTTTGGAACTGTTTTTGTTTGGTTAAACACACACTTTAGAAACACAAAAGTAAAGCAATTTGCTCCTTGGCAAAACTGCAAAATCATGAATTTGAGAACTGAAAACTGAACTCTATTACTTTTTAAATTTTTTTATTGCTCTTTAGTAAAGTAAATTTTTGATATTAAGAAAAATTAGAGATACATTTCTCCTCAAAATGGTTTGGATTAGACTATTAGGTTCTTCCACATACATTTCACTTACTTCTACTCAAATTACTAGTAATTCACTGTCAACTTTTGTGGTTACAATTTTTTTTTTTTTTTTGGCCATGGAGTTCAAGCCACATCCTATGAAGGGTTGTCAGAATTTTCACTGTTGTATTTGTAATGTATTTTAATGCACCCTGGCTGTTAGCATTGCCATTTTCTATTGTTATTCCTGCTGCATCTCATATTGAAGGAAAAGAGGAGCCTCTCCTATCTAGAAGTGGGTGCTGCATAAAAGGTAAAAGACCTTACAGATTTCTTATGGGGTAAGACAGGGGAGCTGGCCCGCACATTTGGGAACTGGATAGGAAATAATCAAAGACATGAATCTCAGACTTAGGGCCTTTTTGTCAGGAAACTCTGCCAGCTTAATAGAACTGCTTTCTCCAAAAGTCCTTCCACTGAATAGTCTGGTTTAGAGTTGGCCACAATGCTTTCTATGGAAGACAGGCTGATGGTGATCCTTGTCTCCTTTGCAGCGTGGCAAAGCACATGGCAGCATCTGCTGGTCTATTCCTACTTTTCTTCTCTCAGTATCTTTACAACTTTGTTAAACACACAATATAAACTTAGTAAGACTTCAAGAAGTTAAGAGAAACGACTGGATTCATATGTGAAGTAAATAGGTACAGAGAAAGTTAATTGTCAAGAGTTTAAGGTTAAGATGTTCTGCTAAGTGACTCACAGCATGAAGAGTGTATGGAAAGGAGAGGTATATGAAGATGGATTTGTAGTGCTGGTAGGTGTTTATATTTGTTTTCTATTGGTGCCATAACAAATGACCACAAACTTAGTGGCTTTAAAAATGCAAATTTATCTTTTGTTTCTGTAGGTCAAAAGTCCTACTTGGTTTCACTGGGGTACAATCATCAGTTTGACATTAGTGCTACATTCTTTCTGAAGGCTCCAGGGAATACTCTGTTTTCTTGACTTTTCCAGGTTTTAAAGGCCACCAGCATTACTTGGCTGCTTACATTCCTTGGCTTATGGTCCCATACATCCATTTTCTTTTTTTTTTTTTTTAATTAATGTTTTTTATTTTTAAAGAAGCATTAGATTTCATAAATATTACAAAAAAAAAAATACAGGGGATTCCTATATGCCCACTCCCTCCCCCTCTCACACTTCCCCACATTAAAAACATCCTTCATTAGTGTGGTACATTTATTACAATTGATGAGCACATATTGAATCATTGCTACTAACCATGGACTATAGTTTATATTATAATTTACACTCTGTCCCACACAATTTTGTAGGTTATAAAAAAATATTTAAAGGCCTATATGCATCATTGCAATGTCACACAGGACAATTCCAATGTCCCCAAAATGCCACCTTATTGCACCTATTCTTACCTTTCCCTCCTCTCAGAACTTCTGGTGTCTACTGCCTTTAAATCAATGAGAAAAGTTCTTCAACTGATAGAATAATAATAAGTTTATAGTAGAATGTTAATAAGTCTACTTTAGTCCATTGCAAATTTCCCAATCTTAAGGATTTGGGGATCATCATGACCACTCTGTTTCTAATTGAGAGGAGGCTTAGGTGCCATTAGGCAGGAACTATCTTGCTTGCAGTTGCAGACACTCTCTGTTCCTTGGGATAGGCATTATCCATCATAATTTCCTTGTTAGTTGCCCAGGTGAGTTCAATGAACTGGAGAGTACATGTTGCAACACTGCTGAGATTCAGGGCTCAACTGACACATGAACAGACCAAAGATTTAAGTCTCTGAGACATATATTTGTCAAGGATAGTGCTGATTATAGGTTCAAATAAAGGGGGCAGAAGAGCCATGTGAAAGGAATCTAAAAATCAGTATAACTCTGACACTCTGGGAAGCATAAATTCCAAAGTAAGGCCCACTGACAGGATGCCAAATTCCTGAGCTGTCTACATTGCTTATACTGTCTGGATGTCTCTAGAGCCCTCGGGAGCCCTGATATTTGAGACACTGTTTACTGTGGCAGTCAATAAGATCCTGCTGGAATGACCTCCCGACTCACTTTGAAGTTTCTTAGCCATAAAAACTCATTTGTATTTACAATTTCCTCATTTTGGTCAGGGTCTTTTCTAGATACATTGCTAGTTGGTGCTTGGTAATAATCACTCAGTGCCAGGGAGTCTTATCCCTGGGAGTCAAGTCACATGCCATGGGGAAGCTAGTGCATTTATATGCTGAGTTTGGCTTAGAGATAGTCCATATTTGAGCAACAAGGAGGCTTTCAGGAGTTAACTCTTATGCAATATACAATATTAGGTAAAGTTTCAATTTGACAAGAAAAGGTTCATAAGCACAATCATGAACATCAAGGACCTGGAATAATGGTCTGTCTTCTTTCACGAGGCACTGCCCTTGTACTTGGGGGATTCTACTATCCTATTGGAGAATGTAGAAGAATTTCCCAGGATGGGAATTCAACCTCCTTTCAGTTATTGTGTGGACCTCCACCCTCTGAGTCAATGTCCCAAGGTCACCTGAACATATTCATATGCCTTAGAGACATGCCCAGGGTGAACCCCTCCCCATGTATCCTCCCATCACCGACACCCCACACCAGTGATCCTCCCCTACCACAGTTGTGACCCTTCTGTGATCCAAAACCTCTCCAAAACTGAAGCCAACAAAATAATCAAATTAATAAGAAAATGAAATAATAATAATTTTTAAAATAACATAAAATATTAAAAAAAATTAAATTTGAAGTAATAAATTTTTTTTAGACATTGTGCCTGTCATCACTGTAAGATCTGTTGTCTTGTATGTACAGTGACATTTTCTTCCATATATTCCCCTGGTGTCTTATTTTTTTCATTTTATCTTCAAAGAAACTTTAGGTTACAAAAGAGACACATAGGGAATATAGGGGAATCTTGTAAACTCAATGCCCTTCCCCCTCTCCCTATTAATAACATTTTACATGCTGATGGCACATTTGTTACAATTGATGTTCAAATATTGTAACATTACTACTAACTATGGTCAGTGGTTTACATTATGGTTTACATTTTGGACCGTATACTTTTACAGGTTTTGACAAAATTTAAAATGGCCTGAATCCGTTATTGCAAGGTCATGCAGAACAATTCTAATACCCTAAAGATGCCCTATGTTTTATCTATTCTATTCTTCTCTCCCATCCCCTTGGAACCTATGGTAACCACTACGTTTTAATTTTTGAAGAATAAGATTCATATTTACTTGCAATAATATTCAAGACTTGACATATTGGTCTGTTTTCTTTTATTAGGCACTGTATAGGTTCTTGAGGGATTTTGTCCCTCTAATTGAGAACATAGCAGGACTCCCCAGGATAAGAGTTTAATATTTTCTTGTTTACTGTGTAGTTCTCTGCCCACTGATATAACACACTATGACAAGATGATCACTTACATAGTCCATAGAAGTCTGCCCAGGTATGCCCTGTCCTGTATACTCCCCCACATCTGACATCATACACCAGTAACCATCCTGTGCCATATTTGCCAAAAGAACATTCCCAACATTGTAGTTTTAATCACAGACCTCCAAAATCCCCAGAGTTCACCTGCTCCTTCTTCTGACCTTTCCCCCACTTTCATGGATAGTCCAACCCAATCTCTCCAACTTACTTCCCCTCACAGACCAGCATTGCTGAACCTAATCACATCACTGCACCATGGTCATACCCTTCCACAGCCCAGCTACACCCTTCCACATTATTTTAGATTTTGCCCATCTGGGCATCAGCTCACCACCATACATACAATGGAATATTACTCAACTGTAAGAAGTAATGTAGTATTAACACACGGGATAACATAGATGAATCTTGAAGACCTTATGTTGAGTGAAGTAAGCCAGGCACTGAAGGACAAATATTACATGACCTCACTGATATGAATTAAGCAAATTGAGCTGACTCACAGACCTAGAGTCTGGAAGATAAGTTTACAGGAGACAGAAAGCGAGTAGAGTTTGGTAAGCTTCCATTTTCAAAATGCAGGAATCTGGCATATCCCCATGAATCTTTTGTTGATAGTCACCTCTCCCTCTGGGCTCAGCCAGGAAATACCCTCCACTTTCACAGACTCATGTAATTAGGTTAGGTCTACCAGAATTATCAAAAATAATCTTCCCTTCTCAAATTCTTTAACCTTAGTCACACCTTCAGAGTTGCTTTTGCCTTGTAAAGAAACATATTCTCAGGTTCCTGGGATTAGAGTCTTGAGAGGAGGGAGGCATTACTCTACCTATCATAGTACTACAAAATAAATCAGGGAAATTACTTGTTAAAGGAAAACCCTATAGAAAATCTGAACTTCCTGCCTTTCAGGGAAGATTTATAGTTTGGACATGTTCTGGTTTAGAACTAAACAAAATTTGACCCTAGGCCTGAAACTAAAAGAAGACAATTAGGAATAGTTTATTGTTGGTTTTTGTTTTTTTGATTGTGGGGGTAATATACTATTTTATGCTATTCCCATTTTTCCTTAAAGCACATAGTATATAATGTTCTTCAGTTTTTGAGACAGATTATAAAGACAGAAAGGTGAATGACTTGTGAAAGATAGTTAAAATAAAATATTGCACATCTTTCCTTGTAGAATCCTATGCTATATATGCCAAAGAAAAAATGTGAGCATAGTTTTAAAATTAATCTTTTAATATATCTAAATTATTTCTACTTTCATAAATCTAGTCAATGAGGAAAGATTTTAATTTGTTTTCCTAAGTTCAAAGATATTTATAATTTTTTTTTTTCTAAATTCTAGTGGTTTAATTGTAACAAGACAATTGTATTCATAATCAGTAGTTAATTTTCACAATCTTCTCTGACAATATAGTTTACCATCATAAGGGTTTAAACACATTCCTCTACTACAAAATTTTATCACTTATTTAATTTTTTTTAGACCAGTAAAAATAATTTATTGGGAAATGGGGGAAAGAACAGAGCTTCCTGAGAAATGAGAGAAAAAGATGGAAATACACTCCAAAATTTGGTGTGGGTTCCTCCAGGCAGAAAGAGTGTGCCCTGCCTCCTGTGGTTACTTTTTAAACTGTTAATTATTCCACCCCATTCCTAATGATAAAGGGATGGGCCCCAGCTGTTACTGGTTACCCCAACAATGGTGGGACCAATGGTGAGGCCTGTTTGGAATATCTGGGGCCAAGGAGAGGTTCCAGAAAGAGGAACTGGGACCTCAAGTTTACACCCAAAGTCCTAGCGAGGTCTTGCAGCCATGTTGTCTGCTGGCCATGTTGCCTGCCAGCCATGTTGTGGCTCATCTTCTCTTCTGTTACTCTGTACTAACCTGCCTCAACTTCCCCCTCAGACACTTCTTACCCTTATTCTTAAGGGAGTGCTGAGGGGCAATGATCATTCTTCTGTAGTTACTTCCTGCTGGTTAAGGCAGTAGTCCTTGCCTGACAGGGCATATTCTCTGGCTATTCTATTGAGGTTGAGGGAAGACAGGTCCAATACTGTGATTGGAACTGGCTGAAATCCCCACATGACTAATATCTTGTTTTGGAAGGCATTGATTCTGGAAGAAATAAACTTAGAATATTGAAGATACATGGCCCCACTAAAAGGATAAAGAAGACAGTGGTAAGTGGGTCCAAAAAGGGGGCTAGCTATGTCATACTGGACCAGCAGAGAGAGAAAGGCCAGGTGCCTTCAGAGGCTGCATCCCCCTGAAGTTGGTGGACTTCATCTTGCAGGTTTCAAATGCTGTTTAAGACTATTCCAGAGCAATTTATATAGAAACAGCATTTTTCCTTGAGGAATAGGCATGTTCCCCCATGTGCTGCTATTAGCATGTTAAAAGATATAAAATAAACATGATTTTCGCTTAAATTTTAAGGTAAATGACATGCAAATATTTTTAATTTTCTCAAATGGTGAAACCCAAGTATTACAATTCTCAAAGAATATTGGCTCAATAAATTCTCCACCCAAAATTTTACTTTGCATATTATCTTACCTTTAGGATGTGATTTAAATTAAAATTTTAAACAAATCTAAAATAATATTTTTTCATATATAAATTATCTCATTTATTTTTCCTAACAATACCTTTAGGTAGGTTTTTCTTTTGTTTTGTTTTGTGACATAGTACAAATGATTAACCTGAGGATCTTGAGACAAATTATCCTTTTCCAACCCACAGCTCTGATTGCTCTGAATCCTACACAAAACTATCCTTTGTGTAGGACTGTAGCAATGTAGTCAGTTTACATTGATCTATATAGGAAGGAAAATAAACTCTTTGTTTTACCTTCCTTCCCACCATTATTTTAGTATATTCCAATATCAAGGTATTATTTTCAAAAGTTAAAAATATAACTCACACATAAATATAGAGTGAACATTTGTCAAAGTGAACAAATCAGTAGGATGTTATACCTGCTTCCAAGAACAGTTCAGAATAGGGGATAACATAGTACAAGAATCAGCAAATTATCACCCATGGGTGAAATCTAGCCACCTACCAACTGTTTAAATAAAGTTTTATTGGAATGCAGTCACATCCATTTTTATGTATTGTCTATGGCTTCTTTTGAGCTGTAATTATAGAGTAGTTGTGGCAGAAACCGTATGTTCTGAAAAGCAGAACATATTTATTATCTGAACCTTCACAGAAAAAGTTTTTGGACAATTTAGAAAAAGTTTTCTGACTTTAGAAAAGTCATTTAAAAAAGGAAATGATGAAAGAGTATGATGCTATATGAGATGCAAAACTGGTTCATGTCCTACAGCTCATTAAATGAATAAACTTTGTGGTTACGTTTTCTTCTGGACTGAAATCTACAAGTTAACGTTTAACTTTATAACAACTGATTGTAATCAAATAGTAAATTACAAGATGGGAAACTTTTATCTACTGTTGTATCATTAGATATTCCTTGGGTATATTTGTTAAACATTCTCCCAGTAGGGATTAAAAGGATACAATTACTCTTTTTTTTGTTGTTGTTTGTTTGTTTGTTTTGTTTTTGTTTTTGTTTTTACTTTATTTTGTACATTTAATAATTGAAAATATAAACAATTAAAAACTAAAAAACAAACACAAATGAATAAACATATATGTTTCTCAATTAAATGTAATGGATACATATAATTTTTTTTTTAATCAAACAATATGTTACACAATATATTTGGTTCATAGTAATGCATTCATACAGTATTTGTCCTTTTCTGTCTGTCTGGCTTGCTTTGCTAAACATAATGTCATCCAGGTTGATCCATGTTGTCATATGCTTTACGATTTCATTTCTTCTTACAGCTGCATAATATTCCATTGTGTGAATACACCACAGTTTGTTTAGCCATTCATCTGTTGATGGACACCTGGGTTGTTTCCAACTTTTGGTAATGGTGAATAATGTTGCTATGAACATCAGTGTGCAGATGTCTGTTCATGTCACTGCTCTCAGTTCTTCTGGGTATATACCCAGTAGTGGTATTGCAGTGTCACATGGCAAGTCTATATTCAACTTCTTTAGGAATTGCCAAATAGTCCTCCATAGTGGTTGTACCATCCTGCATTCCCACCAACAGTGAAGAAGTGTTCCTATCTCTCCACATCCTCTCCAACACTTGTAGTTCTCTGTCTTTTTAATAGTGGCCATTCTGATAGGTGTGAAATGATATCTCATTGTATTTTGATTTGCATTTCCCTAACCATGAGTGATGTTGAGCATTTCTTCATGTGTTTTTTTTTGCCATTTGTATTTCTTCTTCGGAGAAATGTCTATTCAAGTCTTTGGCCCATTTTTTAATTGGGTCATTTGTCTTTTTATTGTTGAGCTGTAACATCTCTTTATATATCCTGGATATTAAACCCTTATCAGATATGTGATTTCCAAATATTTCTTCCCATTGAGTTGGATGCCTTTTCACCCTTCTGACAAAGTCCTGTGAGGTGCAAAAGTGTTTAGTTTTGAGGAGGTCCCATTTATCTATTTTTTCTTTTGTTGCACATGCTTTGGCTGTAAGGTCCAAGAAACCACCACCAACTACAAGGTCTTGAAGATGTTTCCCTACATTTTCTTCTAGTAGTTTTATGGTCCTGGCTTTTATATTTAGATCTTTGATCCATTTTGAGTTGATATGTGTATAGGGGGTGAGATAGGGGTCCTTTTTCATTCTTTTGGTTATAGATATTCAGTTTTCCCAACACCATTTGTTGAAGAGACTGTTTTTTCCCATTAGCGTAGAGTTGGTAGGTTTGTCAAAAAACAGTTGACTGTATAGGTGAGGGTATATTTCTGGGTTCTCAATTCTATTCCACTGTCAATGTGTCTATCTTTATGCCAGTACCATGCTGTTTTGACCACTGTAGATTTGTAATAAGTTTCAAGGTCAGGCAGTGAAATTCTTCCCACATTGTTCTTCTTTTTTAGAATGCTTTCGGCTATTCGGGTGCACTTACCCTTCCAGATGGATTTGATAATTGCCTTCTCTGATTCTGTAAAGTAAGCTGTTGGGATTTTGATTGGTATTGCATTGAATCTATAAATCAGTTTGGGCAAGGTTGACATCTTCACGATATTTATTCTTCCAATGTATGAACACGGAATGTCTTTCCATTTGTTTAGGTCTTTTTAAATTTCCTTTAGCATTGTTTTGTAGTTTTCTGCATATAGGTCCTGTACTTCTTTGGTTAAATTAACTCCTAGGTATTTGAGTCTTTTTGTTGCTATTGAAAATGGAATTGTCCCCCAATTTCCTCCTCAGGTTGCTCAGTATAAATGTACAAAAACATTACTGATTTTTGCATGTTGATCTTGTATCCTGCCACTTTGCTGAACTCATTTATTAATTCAAGTAGCTTTGTTGTGGATACTTCAGGATTTTCTAAGAACAGGATCATGTCATCCACAAACAGTGAGAGTTTTACTTCCTCTTTTCCTATTTGGATGCCTTTAATTTGTTTTTCTTGTCTAATTGCCCTAGTTAGAACTTCTAGTACAATGTTGAATAACAATGGTGACAGTGGGCATCCTTGTCTTTTTCATGATCTTACAGGGAAAGCTTTCAACCTTTCCACATTGATTATGAGTTGGCAGTGGGTTTTTCATATATGCCTTTTATCATATTGAGGAAAAGAGTAAAAAGAGAGACAAAAACAAGATGACATATGAAAACCAAAGAATAAAATGGAGGAAGTAAATAGTGTATTTACAGTAATATCATTGAATGTGAATGGATTAAACTCCCCAATCAAAAGATCCAGGCTGATAGAGTGGATAAAATAAAACATGAGCCATGAATATGCTGCTTATGAGAAACTCATCTTATACCCAGGGATACAAACCAGCTGAAAGTGAAAGGTTGGGAAAAAGATACTCCACGTGAATAGTAACCAGAAAAGAGCTATACTAATATCAGACAAAACAGACTTTAAATGCAAAAAAGTTATAAGAGATACAGAAGGCTATTATATTTTAATAAAAGGGACAATCCACCAGGAAGATATAACAGTGATAAATATCTAAGCACCTAACCAGGGTGCCCCAAAATATATGAGACAAACTCTGTCAAAACTGAAGGGAGAAATAGGCATTTCTATAATATTCGTTGGAGACTTCAACACCCCACTCTCATCATTAGATAGAACAACTAGACAGAGGATCAACAAGGAAACAGAGAACTTGAACAATATGATAAACAAGTTAGACCTAACAGATGTATACAGAATGCTGCATCCAAACTCAGTGGGTTATACATTCTTCTCAAGTGCCTATGGATCTTTCTCCAGGATAGACCACATGTTAGGTCACAATTCAGCTCTCAATAAATATAAAAAGATTGAAATTATACAAAGCACCTTCTCAGATCATAATGGAATGAAACTAGAAATCAATAATAGACAGGAAAAAAGTAAATTTGCAAATATGTGGAGACTGAACAACATACTACTAAATAATCGGAGGGTCAAAGAAGAAATTGCAAGTGAAATCAGTAAATATATTGAGACAAATGAAAATGAGAACACAATGTATCAAAACTTATGGGATACAGTGAAGGTAGTCTTGAGAAGGAAATTTATAGCCCTAAATGCCTATATTAAAAAAACAAGAAAGAGCTAAACTTAAAGATTTAACTGAACAACTAGAGAAACTAGAGAAAGAAACGCAAACCAATCCCAAAGCAAGCATAAGGAAACAAATAATAAAGATTAGAGCAGAAATAAATGAAAATGAGAACAGAAAAGCAATAGAGAAAATAAAAAAAAAAAAAAGCTGGGTCTTTGAGAAGATCAATGAAATTGACAAACCCCTGGCTAGACTAACAAAAAAAAAAAAAAGAGAGAAGATGCAAATAAATACAATCAGACATGAAAGGGGGGAAGTTACAAATGACCTCACAGAAATAAAAAGAATCATAAGAGTATATTATGAGAAACTATATGCCAACAAACTAGACAACCTAGATGAAATGGACAAATTTCTAGAAACACACAACCAGCCTACACTGATGCTACAAGAAATACAAGAACTTAACAAACCAATCACAATTAAGGAGATTGAATCTGTCATCAAAAATCTCCCAGCAAAGAAAAGTCCAAGACCAGATGGCTTCACAGGTGAATTCTACCAAGCATTTCAAAAAGAATTAACACCAATCCTGTTTAAACTCTTTCAAAAAATTGAAGAGTAGGGAAAATTACCCAACACGTTTTATGAAGGCAACATCACCCTAATACCAAGATCAGATAAAGATTCCACAAGAAAAGAAAATTACAGACCATTCTCTCTAATGAACATAAATGAAAAAATTCTCAACAAAATACTTGCAAACCGAATCCAACAACATATCAAAAGACTTATACATCATGACCAAGTGGGATTTATTCCTGGTATGCAAGGCTGGTTCAACATAAGAAAATCAATCAATGTAATACACCACATTAACAAATTGAATGAAAAGAACCTCATGATCATCTCAATAGATGCAGAAAAGTCATTTGACAAAATCCAGCATCCTTTTTTGATAAAAACATTTCAAAAGATAGGAATAAAAGGAATTATTCTCTTTTGATTCCTAAATTGGGATAATTTTTCTTAATACCACTGAAGTAAAACATCATTCATTCCAAATTTATTCTTCTCATTTTCACTCCACATAATGATATCTCTGTCCTGATTTCATTATAATTGGTTTTAAAGACAGTTGCTAAGACACATATGAAATGAATAAAATATAGGATCTTCAAAAATTGCCATATATATTATTTCCACTTATGATTTTATTTCTCCTTTCCTTGGGCTATGAAATTACCTTTATACCTCTGATCTTTATTTTATTCTACATTATATTATATAGTTATTTGCTACACATGGGTCTCTTTTATTAGACTATAATATATTTTGTGTTATAGCAAAGTTCACTGTTGTTACTGATCAGTAAATGTTAATTGAATGAGCTATCCCTTTAACGTAAAGTGACAATTTTTATAAGATGTCTTTTTTGGAAAGAATACAATTCATATGAAACAGTATGAGGTTTTGTAAACAAGATACAGGCTTGCCTCTGAGAGATGGAGGGATCAATTCCAGGCTACTGAGATAAAGCAAGTATCGCAATAAAGCGAGTCACACAAAGTTTTTGGTTTCCTAGTGCATGTAAGTTATGTTTTCACTATGCTGTAGTCTATGAAGTGTTCAATAGCATTATGTCTAAAAAACAATGAACATATCTTTATCAAAATCTAACACTGATACTCAGAGTGAGCACAAGCTGTTGGAAAAATGGCACCAATAGTTTCCTCAATGCAGAGTTGTCACAAACCTTCAATTTTTTTAAAAAAAAAACACAATATCTGTGAAACACAATAAGGCAAAGCACAAAAAAATGAGATATGCTTATACATGGAATTCTCTAATCTTTACCTGAATAATTTTTAAAGCATGATTGCATGTAATTGTGAACTTTTAACACACTCCCAAGATATTGTTTTACCTGCATCAATTGTAAGATTGAAATTGTAAGAACATTCCATTGTTTTTGTGCTGCCTCAGGAACTGGTGACATTCTAAAAGTATCTTTTTCATTGTACCTCCTAAAGCAATAGATAAAGTATTTAACTGCTTTGTATTGCTGAAGCAAATGCTATATTAAAATTTTGTTTCTTTGTAACTGGTTATTAACTTTAGCTACAGTATATATTTATGGGTTCAAGCATCTATTACTGACCGTATTATTCTACTGATATATTTGGCCATCATGTCTACAGAACAATGCTAAATTTGAAAACATATTTATGGGACTTTCGGGAAGATGGCATTGATGTAGGTAAGCAGAGCTCAACTCTCTCACAAAAATAACGGATGAAGGACAAAAAGCTGAAGGAGCTACTTTCGGAATCTGCAGACAAAGAGAGTGCTGCTCATCATCCAGGAGGGAGCAGGACAGAAAAACAGAGAGGCTGAACAAAAACTATGATTTACTTGCCCCTGTCACTGGGAACAACACATACACGCCACCCTCAAGGTGAATAGCTTCAGTAAAATCCCTGGCTCACTGCAGCCAAATGAGTAGGAAAGAATGTTCTTCTCCTTGGGAGGAAAAAGGGTTGGTGGAGGACAGAGAGTGCCTCCTTTTCAGTGAGTTTGGTCAACTGAACCCCCTTTGAAACTCAAAACAAAACAAAAAAGACTCCAACCAGCACTGAAATGACTCCAGGTAGTGGGAGGGGGGATCTAATCAGACAGGCTGTCACACCCAACCACCCTGGGAGAGAGAGAATCTAAGTCAGTGAGGGGCTGGTTGGCAACAAGCACCTAACCAGCCCAGGAGAGAAGAAGTCAGGAGAGATAGCTGGGCAAATGGTTAGAAGCCCAACTCACATGAGGTAAAAGAGGGCAGGGAGAGCCAGATAAACTTTCAGAAGGCTAACTAACCTGTGGAGTAGGTATATCTCACATTTACTAGGTCCCGAGTTTGATTCCTGGTACCTCCTAAGAGAATGGTTCCAGAGAGTGTTTGACCAAGTTGTCAGGCACCCAGCTGGTACTCTGTGATAGGGAACTTACAGACTGAATTTTTTTTGACAGGATTTTTTGATTTCGTATCGTTTTATCATTTTTATATTATATTATTTTATTTATTCTTTATCTTATTTGATAAAACCAGGTACCTTACCTGTGTAGGGCAGGCAGGTGGCAGGGTGATTGATTGATGAGCACAGGTAGCCTGAGACAGTTCTTAGGGGCCTAAGAGGGAACCTGTTTGACTTGTTTTTATGTTTTTTGTTTGTTTTCTTTTCTCTTTCTTTGTTAACTTTTTTCCTTACCCTTATTTTTTCTCCTTAGTTCCCTTACTTCTTTTCTTTCTTTCTTTAAACTTTCCCTCTTCCATTGCTTTTCTTTCATTCCATCTTTATCTGTTTGGTCTTCATTTTTTTTCTTCTCTCGCTCTCTCTTCTTTTCATCTTTCTAGTCTTTTACTTTATTCTACTTTTTTCTTGTTTCTTTTTTTCATTTCACAGTTTTTATTCTTATTTCTTTGCATTTTTAATGTTTTTTTTTTCACTCTTATTATTTATTTTCTTGGCTCTTTTATGGTTCCTTTTCTTTTCTTTTTTTAAATTATTACTATTATTCTTTTTCTCTTCTCTTTTTCTTTTGCTGTGGTCTTAATATTTTTTCAAGGTAACATGGACAACTACAAGGATATAGAATAAGTGGAACCAACTGTCAAAGAGGAAACAACACAAAACAAAATAAAGACCTAGAGTAGAAAGAGAAGCTAACCATCTAAATGATTTCTAAAATTAAACAGATGCTTATATATTAACAATAAATTTCAAGCCACATTAAGAAACAGGAAGATGTGGCCCAATCTAATGAACAAACTAAAAAACAGGAGGAGATGCAGAATGTGGAGCAACTAATTAGGATGTCCAAACAAATATCATGAATCAACTTGATGAAGTGAAGGAAGAGATAAAGGATGTTAAGAAAACACTGGGCAAACATACTGAAGAAATCATAAATGTACATAAAAAGATAACAGATGTACTAGTGAAAAATGGCACAATGCAAGAAATCAAAAATATGCTGGAAACACATAACAGCAGATTTGAACAGACAGAGGAAAAATTAGTGATGTTGAAGATAGTACATCTGAAATCAGACAAAGAGTAGAATATATAGATAAAAAAGCCACATAAATATGCCACAAGAAAAGAAAACTACAGACCAATCTCTCTAATGAAACTGGATGCTAAAATCCTCAATAAAATACTTGCTCATAATATGCAACAGTACATCAAATGAATTATACACCATGACCAAGTAGGTTTCATCCCTGGTATGCAAGGATGGTTCAACATAAGAAAATCAGCGAATGTAATACAGCACATTAACAGAGAAAAAGAAAAAAATTACATTATAATCTCTATTGATACAGGAAAAAAAAAGCATTTGTGAAAATACAGCAGCGTTTCTTGATAAAAACCCTCCAAATGATAGGAATAAAAGGAAACTTCCTCAATATAATAAAGGGTATATATGAAAAACCCACAGCTAATATCATATTCAATTGTGAAATGGTAAAGGCTTTCCCTCTAAGATCTGGAACAAGACAAGGAGTCCCACTGTCACCACTCTTACTTAATATTGTGTTAGATGTACTTGGTTATATATATTCTTGCTGACCTGATTTTGTGTTAATCAGGGTAGGCTAAATATTCGCTATATTAGAAACTATGCATGTGTCCCCAGACCTAGTTTTTCTCCTGAGGTCTTGTTTTTAGAAAGCTGGTGATAAACTAATCCTGACTTATTATATGATCATTGTGTATGGGAAAAGCCTGTAACTTTGGGTATCTTTGGTCAACCTTAAGAGATATAGCAGGGGGACAGATGTGGCTTGGGTGATTGGGCATCCATCTCCCATATGGAAGGACCTAGGTTTGATCCCTGGGACCTCCTGGTAAAACAAAAAAATAAAAATATAGAAGGCACGTGGGCCACCAGGCCCTGTAAGCGGGTGCGCTGCCAGGCCCCATGTGCAGGTATGTTGCCAGGCTCTGCGAACAGGTGAGCAATCGGGCCCCATTCGTGGGTGCACCATCAGGCCCTGTGTGTGGGTGCACCATCAGTCCCTGTGAGCCACGCAGCAAGATGATGATGTAACAGGAGAGTGACACAAGGGAGAGCCAAGATGAGACGCACCAAAAAACCAGGAACTAAAGTGGCATCGGTGGTAGGACGCCTCTCTCCCACATCCGAGATTCCAAGGATTGAATCCCAGTGAAGACAGGAGGAGAAGAATGAGAAGCGAGGGCAGGAAATGGACACAGAAAGTTTCCCAGTGAATGAACACAGAAACAGCAAAAATGGGGGTAGAGGGTAAAAACAGATAAAAGTAAATAAATACATAAATAAATAAATCCTTTAAAAAAATGTATAGGGGAGGAAGATATGGACTGTAGTTAGTACTAATACTTTGATGATGCTCTTTCATGATTTGTTAACAAATGTTTCAAAACAATGCAGGATGTTTGTGGGGGGAGCGTGATGTGTGGGAGCCCTGTATGATGTTATGCATGTTTGTTTTGTAAGGTCACGATGTTTACTGAACCCTTATAGTTTATGTATGTTCATGTATTTACCTGAATAAATTGTTTAAAAAATAAATACATACATAAATAAAAAAGAAGTACTTGCTTGAGCACTTAGGCAAGAAAAAGACATAAAAGGCATTCATATTGGAAAGGAAGATGTAAAAATTCCACTATTTGCAGATGACATGATCCTATACATAGAAAGCCCAAAGAAATCTACAACAAAGCTTCTAGATCTGATATACAAATTCAATAATGTGGCAGGATATAAAATCAACACCCCAAAATTGGTAGCATTTCTGTACAACAGTAATGAGGGAATCAAGAAAAAAATCCATTTACAATAGCAACTAAAAGGACCAACTATCTAAGAATAAACTTAACTAAAGATGTAAAGGACTTATTCACAGAAAACTACCCAGCATTTTTAAAGGAAACCAAAGAAGACCAAAAAAAAAAAGGAATATTCCATGTTCATGGATTGGAAGACTAGATATCATTAAGATGTCTGTCCTGTACAAACTGATTTACAGATTTAACACAATCCTAATAAAAAAATTTAAAAAGCAGTTTTTTACTTAATTGGAAAAGCTAATTATGAAATTTATTTGGAAGGGCAAGGGGCTCAAAATAGACAAAAAGATATTGAAGAAGAAAAATGAAATTGGTGGAATCACAAAACCTGACTTTAAAGCATACAACAAAGCTACAGTGGCCAAAACTGAATGGTATTGGCACAGGGATAGACGTACTGACCAATGGAACTAAATTGAGAGTTATGATATAGATCCTTGCATAAACAATCAACTGATATTTGACAAGGCCACCAAGTCCACTCAACTGTGACAGAATGGCCACTTCCACAAATTGTGCTGGGAAAAGAATGAGAGAGGATCACCATCTCATCTCATGACCTATACAAGAATTGACTCAAAATGGATTAAAGATCTAAATATAATGGCCAAGACCATAAAGCTCCTAAAGTATAATGTAGGGAAGCATCTATGAGAGCTTATAATAGGATGGTTTCATAAACTTTAAAACCAAACCATGAGCAAGGAATTAAAAAATAGATAAATAGGACCTCTTCAAAATAAAAACTTTTGCACTTCAAAGGATTTGTCAAGAAAGTGAAAAGGCAGCCTAATGAATGGGAGAAAATATTTAGTAAGAATTTATCTGATACGAGTCTAATATCTAGGATATATAAAGAAATCTAATATCTCAAAAATAAAAACACAAACAACCCATTTGAAAAATGAGCAAGAGATTTGAATGGACACCTTTGTAAAGAAGAAATACAAATGGCTAAAAAGCACATGAAAAGATGCTCGTTACTAGCTAATAGGGAAATGCAAATCAAAACTACAGTGAGATATCGTCTTATACCTATTAGACTGGTGACTATTAAAAAGACAGAGAACTACATGTGTTGGAGAGTTTTTGGAGGAAAGGGAACCTTCATCCATTGCTGGTGGGAATAGAGAATGGTGTGGCCATTGTGGAGGACAGTTTATTGGCTCCTCAAGATGCTAACTATAGAACTACCATATGATCTAGCAATCCCACTGCTGGATATATACCCAGAAGAATTGAAAGCAGGGACATGAACACATTTATGCACACCAATGTTCATATCAGCATTATTCACTATTGCCAAAAGTTGAAAGCAACCCAAATATCCATCAACAGATGAATGGATAAGAAAATTGTGGTGTATACATACAAGGGAATATTGTAATGAATCTTGAAGACCTTGTGTTGAGTGAAGTAAGCCATCCATTGAAGGACAAATATATTACATGACTCCACTGATATGGCTTAAGCAAATTGAGAAGACTCACAGAGCTAGAGTCTGGAAGATAGGTTATCAAGCAACAGAAAGGGAGTAGAGGGTGGTGAGTTGATGCTCAATATGTGCAAAGTCTATGATAAGGTGGAAGAGGGTGGCTGGGCAGTGGATGGTGGTGACAGTGATGCAGTGATTTGATTGGGTTCGATGGTGCTGGAATGTGATGGAGAGTTGGGTGAAGGAGTTTGGTTGGACTATCCATGGAACTGGGGGAGGGCTGGAGGAAGGAGCAGGTGAACTCTGGGGATTTGTAGGTTTGTGGTTAAAACTACGGTGGTTGGAATACTCTACTCGCAACATTCAGCATGAGAGGTACTGGTGCACGGCATCGGGGTGTGGGTAAATGTGAGATAGAGTGTACCTGGGGTATGCATCTATGGAATATGAAAGTGTTCATCTTGTCATAATGTGTTATCTCAGTGGGTGGAGACCCACACAATGAACAAAAACAATATTAAACTTTCATCATGGAGAGTCATGTTATGTACTCAATTAAAGGGGCAAGAATCTCTCAAGAACATAGGCATTACCTAATAAAACAGACCGATAGTCAAGCCCTCAGTATTATTGCATGTAACTATGAACCTATTCTTCAAAAACTGAAAATTAGTGGTTACAAAAGGCTCTGAGGGAAGGGGGAGGGAAGAATAGAAAAGACGGTAAATAAGGCATGTTTAGGGCATTGCTATTGTTTTGTATGATCTTGCAATGACAAATAGAGGCCATTTTATATTTTGTCAAATTCTGTAAAAGTGCATGGAGCAAAATATTAAACATAATGTAACCACTGACCATGGTTAGTAGCAATGCTTCAATATTTGTGCATCAATGTTACAATTTTACCATATACATGTAAAATGTTATTAATAGGGGAGAGTGGGAAAGGGAAAGGGGGTTGGGTATATGTGAATCCCCTATATTTTCTATGTGCCTTTTCTGTAACTCAAATTTGCTTTGAAGATAAAGTAAAAAAATAAATAAGTAAATAAGACAATGGGGGGAAATATGAAAGAAATTATCCCTGCACATAAAAGATAACAGCTCTTATGGTGATGAAAGACACATTGAAAAAAAAAATTTAATTTTGTTTTAGTTTTAATTTTTTTTTAATTTTTACTTATATTTTTAATTTTAAAATTTTATTTGTTTCTTTACTTGTTTTTATTTATTTTGTTGGCTTTGTTTTGGGGGAGATTTTTTATTGCCAAAAGGTCACAACTCTGGCAGGGGAGGATCACAGGTGTGGGTTATCAGTGATAGGGGGATGTGTGGGGAGGAGTACACCTGGGGCATGCCTCTGTGGCATATGAATATGTTCAGGTAGTCATGGGGCATTGTCTCAGTGGGTGGAGACCCACACAATAACCAAAAGAATATTGAATTCCCATCCTGGGGAGTTCTGCATATTCTCTAATAAGATGGCAAGAATTCCTTGAGTTCAAGGGCAGTGCCTAGCAGAGAAAGACAGACCAATACACCAGGCCCTTGTTATTAATGCTTGTACTTATGAACCTTTTCTTGTGAAACTGAAACTTAGCCTAGTACTATATATTGCCTAAGAGTTACCTCTTGAAAGCCTCTTTGTTGCTCAAATCTGGCCTCTCTCTAAGCCAAATGCAACATATAAATGCACTACCTTCCCCTTGGCATGGAACATGACTCCCAGGGATGAGCCTCTCTGGAACTGAGGGATTATTACCAAGTGCCAATCAACAATGCATTTGGAAAAAGACCTTCAGTAGAAGGGGGAAATATTAAAAGCAAATGAGTTTTTATGGCTAAGAGATTTCAAGATGTGTCAGGAGTTCATTCCGGAGGCCACGCTTATGCACATCTCAGCAGAATCTCATTGACTGCCACAGTAAATAATGTCTTAAACAACAGGGCTTCTGAGGGCTTTAGACACATCTAGACATTATAATCACAGCAGACAATCTCATGAATTTGGCCCCTGTTAGTGAGCCTTACTTTGGAAAATATGCTCCCCAGTGTAACAGAGTTAGACCCATTTATATTTTCCCTATATATGGCTATTCTGCCCCATTTATTTGAACCTATAATTAGCCCTATACTCATTAAATATATGTCCAAGAGACTTAAATCCTTGTTCTGTACATATATCAGTTGGGTCCTCAATCTCAGCAGAGTTGCAACACTTACTGTCCAGCTCATTGGACTCACCCTGGACAGCAAACAAAAGGGTGATGATGGACAATGCACATCCAATAAAAACAGAGTATCTATAACAGCAAGCATACAGTTCCATCATTCTGCCCAATGGGATCTAAGACCCCTTTCAATCAGAAACAGAGTGGGCATCACCATCCCAAAATCCTCAAGATTGAGGAAAGAACAAACATAAAAGGGGAATACAACTATGGACTAAAGTAGACTTATGATTCTTCTAACAATGGAAGTACTTGTATCATTGATATATGTATTAGTCAGCCAAAAAGAGTGCTGATGAAAAGTACCAGAAATCTGTTGGCTTTAATAAAGGGTATTTATTTGGGGTAAAAGCTTACAATTACAAGGCCCTAAAGAGTTCAACTTGAGGTTAGTTCCTCACCAAAGTCTGTTGTCACTTGTTGAAGTAAGATGATGGGCGACATCTGTGAGGAATCAGCCTTCTTCTTTCCTCTTAAAAGGCTCTGTGGGCCCAGCTCCTTCCAATCTGAGCTGTAAGCTGGTGTGCTCCTTTCTTTTCTGTACGGCTCAGCTGCTCAGGCCTCTGGTCTCTTCAGCTACAAACTATCAGTCGAATGGCTCGTCTCTCTCCCAGGGGCTGCAGAATCAAAGTCCTATTCCATGTCTATGGTGCTCTCTCTTTTTTCTCACGTATCTGCTTCTGTGTTTTCCCTTGATTGAATGTCCATTTATATAGCTCACAAAGGGTGTGGAGACTCAAACTGAGTGGCCTTATGATGTGGTTGAATCAAAGCCTTAATCTTAACATAACTTAATCAAAGTCATGTCAGCTGAATCTAATACAATCAAAGGTTATAATGCCCAGAGGAACAGACCAATTTACAAACATAATCAATATCTCTTTTTTGAATTCATAAATAATATCAAACTACCACAATATAAATACAGTGGCCACCAGGGTTTCATAGGGGAGGGAATGAGATGAATAGGTGCAACATAGGGCATTTTGGGTACATAGGAATTGTCCTGTATGACATTGCAGGGACAGATACAGGCCATTATGCATTTTGTCGAAACCTATAAGATTGGGTGGTGCACTTTATAAACGATAATGTAAACTATAGTCAATGATTGGTGGCAATGCTTCAATGTGTGTTTGTCATTTGTAACAAATGTACCACACTAATGAAAGATATTGTTAATGGAGGAAACTGTTGAGGGGAAAAGGGTGGGGTATGTGGGAATCCCCTATGTTTTTGACATTATATTTTTGTAATCTAATGCTACTTTAAAAATAAAAGAATTAAAAAACATATATTTAAGATATTGTTTTTTGTCAAAAAATATTTTTCATATACTTCATGATTTATCCACATTCCAAACTACCAAAAATGATTTCAAATCCTGTAAAATAAATTCATGTTAAATATTATATTTAGAATTTTACGGATTTCTAGAAATACATAAAATTGAATTTCAAATTTTAGTGTGCACAATGGTCATGTGGAAATTTGTTATCATCTAGATAATGGAATCCAATAACAGAAAATTTAAGATTAGAGGTTAGTGTTGTGTCCAATAATCTACATTTTATCAAGTATTCCACGATATTGTATTGGAGGTTGTCTGAGTGCCTCACATTGAGAAGAGTGCTCTAAAGTATCCATTTTTACTCTAGCTTCTTTTAAAATCTTAGAACAGTTTATAAGCTATAGTTTTCTCCTCAGATTTACGAGAGTGGTAAGTATTTCAGGTGTGGGGCAAGTTGCTACATGATGTGTCATGGGAACACATGCTCAGGTACAACCAAAACTTTCAGCAAATGACTGCTTTATTACTTGCACAGTATAAAGGGTCCAAAAGATCAGGAGAAGAGATCCCATCACAGCTTTCTCCCAGAAAAGCCAACCTGCTTCAGTTAGGGTTAGTGAATAGCTGCTCTGCACATCCCACTTCAAATTGGAAAATTGAGACAACTATACTGTTTAAGGGCAGGGTATTTATACAACTTGGGGGGAATTGGTCCTGAGATGTTCCCAACCTGGTAAGCATTGGTGTTGCTAGATCCTGGTTTCTGGGTTTCAGGTATGGTCCGGCCTTTTCATTAGACCTGACATCCCTGGGCTGAGACTTGGAAACTTACTGAAACATCTGCACACAATGGAAAGGATGTAGTGGTATGCTAGGGTTGGGAGATGGCCACTAGGTGTGTCCATGTCTTCCTCAGCATTTTAGTCAATTTAAAATATTGAATCTAATATAGTCATCGAACCAATAAAGCATCCAAATGAATCTTCATAGGAATTTAAATAATTGATCCAATCTGCCTTCACAGGGAGGGAGCCTAAAGAGTGGATCCGTTATTCAGTTCTGTTATCGGAGACAGTGTCTAGGGTCTTGGCTTCATTGCAAGAAAGAGTTCAAGGATGAGCCACAAATTAATTAGGCAAGCAGAGAATTTACTGGGGGTTAGAGCAAGAGAACAGAAATACACCTTCAGGGGTGAAGATGGGCATTTTCAAGGGAGAAAATGCAACTTTTGTTTTGGGGTCCCCTGTTTTATGGGGGTTACAGGTCACCAGGGTCTGCACTGATTGGCCTATTTGATACAAAGAAAGGAAGCTCTATTGAGTAATTTTATTCTCTTAGGGGATTAGGAGTTGCTGTTTGATGGTGATTGGCTCCTGGCTACTGCTTCCATGAGGGGCTTATGAAAATAAGTGGGTAGTGCAGGAATATCCTGCTTTTCTCCTTTCTTTCTGCTGGGTGTGCAGTGCAAGCTGTTTTCCCATGAGTTCTTTATGTAGTCAGCAGAGCATGCTGCCAGTGTTGTTCTGCAGCTGATGGGTGAATGGTATAAACTGCATCCCCAACATGTCAGTAGGCATAAGCTGCTTTACCATAACTAATTTGTGCACATCAGCAACAACAGTTGCCTACTGAAAATCTGTCTATGTGAGTCCAGCAGGATGCTGCTTTCGTTTTTAATACTGGGTGGTATTTGTGTGGCAATGTATTGGGTTTTCTGCCCTTCCTCCTTCAGTCCCTATTCTATCTAGCCTCAGTTGTGTGGCCTGCAGTGGGAAAACCAGAAGTGCTCTTCTATTTTAATCATGGCATTGCTCAGTGTTGCTAGGGATTGAATATCAAGATTAGACATTTTCTGAGGTGAAAATATCAAGTCAAAATTGAAGAATAGATCCAAAAGTGTTTACCAAATATGAAATAATATCGGAAGCAAAATCAAGGCAATAAGACAAATGGACTTGAAGAAGCAAAGAGTGAGTTAGAATTAGGAAAATTGATTGAATAAACTCCCTTGAAATGGAAGTGCAAGGAGTTTAAGGGGTTCTGTTTAAATCTATTCATGTAAGACAGTTCAATTCAGAGGGACAACCAGAAGACAGCCAGGGTTGGGCAAATTGGTCAAAAGAAAGTTATAATATATACAGAAAGCCTAAGTGATCATGCATTTATTTGATGTAAGTAGTTGAAATAGAACATTTTGTAATACTATAAAATTTTTTCTGTAAAGTATATATCTTTAAGGCAGCTTGGGATGGGTGGAAAGAGACATTATATACAATGGCTCAAAGTAAATCATCACATCAAAATCTTCAACAGGAAGTATGCAGACCAGAAGCCAATGAAGTAACATCTGTAAAGTACTGAAAAAGAAAAAGAAGAAAAAAAAAAAAAAAGAGAGAGAGAGAGAGAGAAGGAAGTTTCAACTTAGAATTCTATACCCAGAAAAGTATCATTCAAAAATGAAGGGAGCCTCTTCTTTCCTCTAGACCATTTAGTGCCAGCTGTCTCCTTCTCCCCAGGTAGGGAGGTCACAGCTCCTTCCCCTAAGGGCCAAGAATAAAATGGGTCCCTTTTGCTTCTCCTCCTCCATTATCTCCTAAATAGCACTTAACTGACTCTCCCCTGTGAGAGTCTTGTAATTTGCACAAAGGTGGGGCTCAACCTCTCCCAGGAGCTCCAGGGCTGGCCAGCACCTCCCTTAAGGCCTGCTGGGAGACTTCCTCTCTCAGGGGTCTGACCAAAGTCTGAGGTGGTCCTGGTGGGACTGGACTGGCATAAAGAGCTGAAAATAAATTTAAGGACACTCTAAAAAAAAAAAAAAAAAAAAAAAGAAGGCTACTTGATGAATTTCTGGACAAGTAAATTCTGAGAGAATTTTTTTTAAATTCTACAAAAAATATTAAAGTAATTTTTACTAGCAGAAATCCCTTGGCACCTGAATCTACAAAAAGAAATGAAGAGACCTAAAAATTGTAAACATCAAGATAAAATAATACATTTTTATTTTAATTGCTTCAAAAGATAATTGACAACCTATATTTAAAATAGTAACAATGAATTTTGGATTTATAACATATGTAAAAATAAAATTCCTGACTGTTCTGATTTGAAAAATTGCTCTTCCATTCACTGGCCAAGTAATCTTGGACAAATTATTCAAACTTCTCTTCTTCAGGTTCCTTGTGTTAAGATGGGAATGATAATAGTTCCGACCTGCCTTACAGGGTTGCTGTTCTGATAACATGAGCTTATAGACATAAAGATGTTAGAGCACTGCCTGATACACAGCAAGCTCAATAAAAAATTCTTATTAATACTATTTAATACTATTTCATCATAGCGAAAGAAAAATTGAGATTAAAGCAAAATGAAGTAAGTGGAAATAATGTTACAAATGCCATTAATCCTTAAAATTACACAAACTTTTCACCGAAACAATGGTTCCACTATTATTACAATTATTTGAAATTCATTCTTAAAAACAAAGTCCAAGTTCCCATTTCCAATGATGCTGAATAGAATCCAGTAATTTTAAAAACATTCCTGGCTAATTATGATGAAGTTACTCTTTTTCCTTAAGAAAACAATAACACTTCTAATAGAGCAAAGACCATGTCTATTTGTTATCATGTTTTCCTTAATTCTTACTATAATTCCTGGCATGGAACACTCAAAATTATTTATTAAATGCTTGTTTTTGAAAGTTTACCTTGAATATTGATAGAGGTGGAAAGAAAGAAAGAGAGAGAAAGAGTTGCTGGGGGATTAAGACAGATATAGGTACGAGTAAAATTTAAATGCATAGGGAGAAAAAAATATATTATGTGTTCCATGAAAACATAATTGTTGGGTTCCAAAATCATATACTAAGGAGTATAGATCTGTGGTGGTTTGAAACTATATGGGTAGCCCAGGAAATCGTGTTCTTAAAGCTAAGCCATTCTTGTGGGTGTAAACTTACTTTAAGTAAGACCTTTTGATAAGGTTACTTCAGTTCAAGCATGGCCCAGGCAGGGTTTTAATCCTCTTATTGAATCCTTTATAAACAAGATGACTACAGAGAGAGAGACCCATAGAAGCAAAAAACAACAAAACCTGGAAAAGAAGTGAGAGATAGGCAGGCAGTGGCTGCCACGTGTCTTGCCATGTGGCAGAGATGCCGAGGATCATCAGCAGCTGGTTTTCAGGAAGAAATCATCTCCTGATGATGCCTTGATTTGAATATTTTTCCTGGACTCTAACTGTAAGCGAGTAAATTCCCAATGTTAAAGCCAACACATTTCATGATTATTGCTTTCAGGAGCCTATAAAACAAGACACAAAACCCAAGTGACCCTAAATTAACTGTTTTTACTTCATTAAAAGAGTGTGCTACATCTATTAGTAACAGCTAAAATAAACTCAGAATGTTCTATAGAAATGCTTTGTTGTACATATATACTCTAGAAATTAATTTTACTTTTATTTTTTTTAACTTTTAAAAAAATATAACAAAGTTTTAATAATAACAATGTAAATGAAATATAGAAAACAAGAAAGGGTGTATGTAAATGTGCTTAGATTCCTTAAACAGACTGAGATTGAACCAACAAGTAACATATTTAAGTTATTATAAGTATGACTAAAATGCATTATGATATAAACCCATAGAAATGAAACTCCTGGGCCATGTTAGTGCTTCTTCTTTTAAGATACATCAGTGTCCTGCCCTTTCTCTCAAATCATACACTGTAATTGAAAAATTCTTTAATAGCTGTGTCTCTGACACACTGCTAGGGAAATGTTTATAGAAATTATAAATATTTTGTTTAAGGTAGTCTCTCTAGCTCCAACAGAGTTCTGATAAATATTAAACCCTAAATAAATATTTGCTGAATGAATGATTGAATAAATGAATGAATGGTCTTTGTGACTGAGATCTTCAGGTTTTTAAAAAGTGAGATCATATAGTCCACATATGCTGTGCATTGACTTGAGTAAAAGTGATTGTTAGGATGGTCCTAGAATTGTTTGGCTATATTATATTTCAGACATATTTTAAAGGAGACCTTTGTTAATGTTCAGAGATTTAATTTGGTTTTAGATGTAAGTTAAAGTCAACGGAGATTTTTAGGTTTTGATGTGCCTATAAATACATGAGGGAAATTATTTTGGTAGCAACATTGGATGAGGACAGAGGAATGGGACATAGGAATCCTCTGCCTGTTAATCTCAGTTTTGTGAAAATAAATTTATTTCTGCAGGCATGAGAAAAAATGAAGTCATAGTCATGAGAATTCTTTAGGGAGACGTGGAAATGTAGGCAATCTGGCGAAACTGGTGGAAACCAGTTCAACTCTCTGTGGAAAGTGGGACTTATCTACTACACACTGTTGATGAAAGGCCAATAGGGATCTATATAAAGAAAGGGAAACGTCTCTCTTTTTAGGTAAGAATAAAGCAGTAATCATTTCTACTAGTTGCAGACATGGTGGTAGCATAAGAATAAGAGATGGTAGCATAAAAATAAGAGATGCTTATAATGTTGCTAGTTTCCACATTCATTCAATAATGTGGAAAAACAAACAAACAATAAACTATGATATCTTACTGTGTGTAAGGAACTGGATTAGATATAAAGATTGCATTGTATGACATTTTGTGGCATTGCAGTTTTGTTGAAAAAAATATTAAAATATTACAAAACCACAATACAATGTAAAGATACATACCATGAGAAAATTATAATCAGAGAAAATATACATGAGCTGTGGAAATGAGGGTAATGGAATTTTTGAGGCAAGGCCCCAGGAAGCATCCTTTTTTCTCCTTTTCTGTTGTTACAGGAGACTTTGGTAATAACATTTAAGCACCAATTTACAGATTTATAAAATTTTATGACAGGAATGAACCTTAGAGGTAACCTAGTTCAACCACTGTTTACAAATTTCTTCTTTGACATTGAAATATCTCAAAGAAAATATCAGGTGGGAGGGCTTACCCACGTTCAGTCACCTCTCATGCAGTGGAGATCTGATCGTTAAAAGACACAGATATTCTACCTTCATCTGTGTATTTTCTCTATGTGAAAGAGAATTTCAGATAGGCAATGCAAATGATCTTCAACAGAATGAAAATTTGGGAAAAGAAATCATTTTGTATTAGCCATTCTAAATTATACTTTTTCCCACGCTCAAAAAAAAGGAGCAATAAATATTTCTCAGGCCAAGTCATATAGATCTCTGTGTTCCATGTCTTAAAATTTGAATTAATGAACTTGCCATGGATAGACATCTGCAGGTTCTTTCCCCAAAATCAGTTCAAGTTCTATGGCATCAAATACAGATTGCCATGAAATAGTTCATGCAAATGGATTGATATCCTGCAATTTTCATTTTTGATGGTTAACGGGTAAATATGTGTTGCTATTTTGGATTAATATGTTTGGTTATTTTGATTCATTTTAATTGAATTAAATTCAGGGAAACACAATATCTTTTTATAAATATTATGATGGATATTTTCTATTTAAGAATGAATGATTATTTTAACTTTCTCTCCTCCCTCTGGTCACCAGAAAGTGAAAATTCTTATGATCCCCAGAACAACTTTGCATTGTATTTTCAGGAAGCACACCTTCTGTGCTTGTATACTTAGATCAAATATTTGAAATCCCTATCTGTAATATATTCTTACTAAAAATATCAGCGCAAAACTTGAGAAAGATGTTTATAAGTAAGTTCCTGAAGTTAACATATGGATTTTATATTTTGTTTTCTTTGAGCATGCAGTAGTGAAAGTAACAAATATTTGTTATTTGTTCAAGTCAATACCATACAGATTATCAGCAATCAGTAGTTTAAAATGCTCTCTTTTCTTCTAGAAGTACTCTGCCCATAGTTAGCTAACCATTTCTCACAATGGATGTGCAAAGTGGTATGGAACAGGCATCTCTGGTGCTTGGATCTTTCCCTTCCTTTGCAGTCCCATAAATAAAGCCACAGTAGAAATATTTTTCACTTCTGCTAAATAGTCTCTAATATATTCTTCCAACTTCTTTCACCTGTGTATTTTCTATCTTTATCTATGTCCATCTCCTAGATAACCACATATTTTGTGATATTAGGAAATATAGTTTATTCACATTTATATATCCAAGTGCCTAGCATAATATTTGGCATGTAACTGAAAATTAATTTGTGCTGGTGAGGAAATAAATGAATTTTTAATGTATGTTGTAGACATATTAATCTGCCAACATTACCTAACAAGTTTATCATTTGTTCTTTATTTGTTCCTTTTTATCTGATTTTCTGTCCCCATTCTTCAAATATCCTATCTCCTATTCCTTGCTCACTCTCAGCAGGAACAATGTTTCCTATTTCAAAAAAAAAAAAAGAAAAATGAAAAAAAAGAAACCAATAAAATTGAAACATCCTTGATTTTCTCCCACCTAATCTAGCTACAGAGATAATTTTGTTTAAGTCCAATTAATATAGTCTACTTTTTCTCTTGTCCAAAGTTACTCCTTTCCTATGTTTCCCTATCCACCACTGTTCCTCAAGGAGCTTTTTCTATTAAGAATTCTCTCTACATGCTGTCTTAAAGTGTTCTCTTTACTGTTTAATGTCTGCAATATTTTAAATAAATTAGGATATTTTGCTTCTTAAAAGATAAAATGAATAAAAGGAAGGGAGGGAGGGAGGGAAGGAGGAAGGAAATAAGGGAGGAAGGGAGGAAGGGAGGAAGGGAGAAAGAGAGGGAGGGAGGGCAAAAGACAGGGAGGGAAGGAGAAATAAAGAGAACAACAACAACAAAAAACACACCTTCTTTGGGAACAGCTGCCATTACCTATCATGATAACTTTCATGGATTATGGTTCCAGAAAGGAAGGAGATGCATAAATGAGGTGAAGAGAGAGCACAGAGGTCTACACAGAGGTACCAATAGATCTCTGGCCAAGGTCCAGTCTCCTCATTCATATGTTCAGATTCTTGGGCCTAGCAGAAAGCGGCTGTTGCTGGTCTAAGAGTTAAATGTAGATGTGAGATTAAACACAATGCAGCTCAAATAGAGTAGGGGGACCTCACTGAGCAATTCAGTATTCAGGTCAGATCTATACCTTAAGAGGAAGAACAGGATCGTATGAAATGAAAAATGCCCTTGGGCAAGGACAGAATAGAATAGGCCTGCCAGAAAATAATAAAACTAAGCATAAATATATCTAAAGAATCAGTTCAAACAAACAAACAAAAATCCAAAGCAAAACAAATTAACCAATTCCTTTTAAGAATGATAACATAATCATGACTCCATAAAACATACCAATCACAATCTCTAGTATACATGTAAAAAAGGAAAATAATCAAGGAAAAATGTTCAGCCACACCCAATCTGGATCAATAGAAGGAAAACATACTTAAATATATCATAATCACACTATTGAAAATGAAACTAAAGAGAAAAATCTTAAAGGCAGCAGCGTGAGAATAATAAAAATGATGGCAGACTTCTGAGAAACAATGAATAACATCATTAATTAAGTGCTGGAAAAAATGTCAGCTTAGAATTCTATATCATTTCCAAAACTCTTAGCCACATGAACTCATTTGTCTTTACCTTTTCCCCCTTTTATTCAAGGTCTTTTTACAATCATGTTGCCAGTTGTCACTTGGTATTAATCCCTTGTTGCCAGGGAGGCTCATCCCTGGGAATCATGTCCCACACTGGGGGGAAGGTAATGCATTCATATGCTGAGTTTGGCTTAGAGAGAGGCCACATTTGAGCAACAAAGAGGTTCTCAGGAGGCAACTCTTAGGCACCACACAACACTAGGCTAAGTTTCAATTTCAAGAGCAAAGGCTCACAAGCATAGTCATCAATATCAAGGGCCCATCAATGGACCATCCTCCTTTGCCAGACACTGCCCCTGAACTCAGGGGACTGTTGCTGCTCCCTTGGAGAATGTGGAAGAGCTCTCCAGGCTGGGAATTCCATATTCCCACATTTACTGAGTGATTGTCGACCCACTGTGACCATGCCCCACCCCTTGGCATTTGGACTATTTTATATATCTTTCCAAAACTCTATGATGAAAATATCTTCTATGTTCTGTATATTACATATTAAAAATATCCTTCAAAATTAAGGGAAAATAAAGACATTTGCAGAAAAATAAAAAGCTTAGAGTTTTTTCTTCTGCAGCCTTGAATTTCATGAAGTATTAGAAATTCTTCAAGATACAGAAAAGTGACCCCAAAGTTAAATACAGATCTACAGAAGGAATGAAATGTGCTGAAATGCAAGTATGTGTATAGTTGTGGTTTTTTTCCTAATTTTAAATTTATTTAAAATATAATTATTGATGCAAACATAATAAAAATCAATTATGAAGTTTATAGCATAATAGAGATAAATGTATGGCAACAAGAGAACAAAGAATAAGATGTGAGAAATTAAAGCATATTCTTTAAGTGTCTTACATTATTTGTGAAGTGATAATTTGAAGGATGAGTATGATAAGCAAAAGAAAAATATTGTAAATCCTGGTGCAAATACTAAAAAATAAAGCAGGAGATATAGTTAATAAGCTATTAGAGGAAATAAAATAGAATGCAAGTATACTCAATGAATCCAAAGGAAGATAGAAAAACAGAAAAGAGAAACAAAGAAGTACATCAATAAGTTCATTAAATATAAATGGGGCTAACAATAGCAATTAGGAGGTTAAATTGGATAGAAAAGTAAGATCCAATTGTATGCTGGAGGTACAGATTGAAAAATGCATACAGTGCAAGAAGAAAGCATAAGAAAGCTAATGTGGTTATATTAATATCTGCGAAGCACACATTAAGACAAGGCATATTACCAGATGTAGAAGTGGGACATATCATAATGGTGAAAAGATTAATTAATTGGGTAGATTAAACAACCCTATATATGTTCAGAGCTAAATAGAAGAAAAAGAATTGCAGAGGCAAAAACTTACAGAATTTAGAGAGAAAAACAAAACCCACCATCACCTGTCTTTCAGTAATTGATAGAAATAGAAAAAAACCACAGTAATGTTAAATAAGAATGGAAAATCTGATAGTCAAATTGGCCAAATCAAAAATTATATAATACTACATCCCCAAACTACCACATTTATACGTTTTTATGACTCGGTCATAAAATATCACCTAGATGGAACATATGCAAGGGTATAAATCAAATCTTAAAAATTTCAAAAGATTGCATCCTGTAGAGGTCTTTCTCTATCAGAATATGGAATTGGGAAGTAAAATAAAATAATAATAAAAATTATAAAATCATTAAATATTTGGAAATCAAGAAAGACATTTTATATAATCCATGGGCCAAAGAAAAAAATTATTAGGAAGTTTAGAAAATATTTTAAACCAAATAATGTGGAAACACACACCAAAACCAAATTAGCTGTTTACAGTAACTTCAAAAATAAACAAAATTCTGAAGAAAAAATATTTCAAATATATGCAATACTTCTGCATAGAAAATTAAAATATTATGAAGAGCAATTTTTTAAAAATTTAACAAATGCAGAGCTACCATTTTTATTAAATGAAAGACAAAATGTTATGATGTTACCTCTCTCTAAATTGATCTGTACTTTGAACATAATCAAAATTAAATTTCCAGTAAATTGCACTTTTAATTTCAGACTGATAGAGCATTGATAGAATTTTCTTTCCATCATAAATAAGGAGAAAATTGTATATAATCTGGAAATCTTTTTTAAATTTTAATTTAGGTAGCAGAGTACAACAATTCCTGAGAGAAAGGAAATAAAAACCACAAGGGAACAGAGAAAGAGCTCCAAAATTTGCATGGGTTTCATATTGAGTCTGTTGTTGAATTAACAGTACATGAGCAGGGGGAAAATTTACAAGGTCAGGAAAATAGCTCACATGAAGATGCAAGGTGAGTATTCCCATAATTCATACAGGGAGTATGTTCAAGTTTTAACCAAGCAAAGTGGAAAGACTGTGAGCACATAAAGTATATTATAGTAAAATCAGAACAATTATGCCTTTTTAGCTGGGCTAAACTGGTCCTAGGATACATTTAAAATTCAGGTGTGCAGTGAACATTTATCACAATAGACCATATACTGAGCCATATAACACATCTTGATAAACTAGAAAGGGTTGAAATCATGCAAACTGAATTCTTAAACAACAATAGAATTGTATTAAAAACCAATAACAAAATTATAGAATAAAATAATCTGAAGGCATTTGGAAAGAAATTAACACATTTTTAATTAATCCTTGGGTAAAAAAAAATCACAAAGGAAAATTAGGAAACATTTGGAACTGAATAAAAATGAAATTACAACATTTCAATATTTGTTTGAGGCAGGTAAAATATTTCCCTTTCTTAGAAGGAAATTTATACTTTTTAAATATTTATAAGGGAAAAAACCAAACTGTAAAATCAAGCTAGAAGGGAACTTTAGACAAATTCATCAAATATAATGGCAGATATTGTGGAAATATGTTTTTGGCAGTTTCTACTAAAATGTTAAATATACACCTACCCAATGATGCAGTGTGAGAGTTTGGAGTTTTGTGAATTCCAGAAAAGATCATTTGTTTTGAACTAACCCATTCCTGTGGGAGTGGGGTGCATTTGAAGAACGCAGGCCTTCTGCCCCATTGTTCAGGTAGAGCTCTGCCACCACAAGCTACAGAGAGGGTCGGGCACATTTCCAGGAGATTGAGGAGAGTTAGGTCACCATCCCACTCTTCTGAGGAAGTTGAGCCTATGCACCAGAGAATAGGGAGAGTGTGGCCACCACCTCACTATGTTAAAGGGGTTGAGCCTGTGTTCCCAGAAATTGGGGAAATTGAGGCCATCACCCCAGTGTTTTTGGAATTTTAGGCCTAGAGCTCAGATACCACCCAGATACTTGATAAGGGTGGAACTGAGAAAATGGCTTTTGGGCAAGCCCTTGCAAGGGTGGACCCCCATGAGATCCTGAGGATGAGACCATCATTCTTTAGATGATGCTCAGACTTTTAAATCTAAAGAAGTATGTCCTGAAGGTTTTCAGACCTGTGACACCTGCTTTCCTTCCAATTACTCTCTAAGGTAATGCAAAAGTTTATCCTATGTCTTTCCCTCCTTTTTATATTGGAAACAGATAAGTTGTTTTCTATGTTTCACAGGTCTACAGCCACAGAGCTTTGCCCCAAGACAGACTGCATGCCTATAATGGACTTTGATGTGATTTTGTACTTAGCATTCCTACTGAAATGATTTAAGGCTTTATGAAATATTGTGATGAAATGAATGTATTTTGCACATGGAAAGATGTCTTTTTGAATCTAAAGGATGGAGTGTGACAGTATGAAGTTTTGTGAATCTCATAAAAGATCATGTTTTTTGAACTAATCCATTCCTGTGAGTGTAGGGCCCTTTGATTTCATTAGTTTCAGTTAAGGAAACTTTTGATTAGATCACTTGATTAGATCATATAAGTGCCTTTGATTGGACCATGCCAGTAAGGTGTAACATAGATTGGTTATCTGCCCTCTTTTGGGGGTCTTATAGAGAGAGAACTGCAAGCAGAAGCACACAGAGAAAGACAGCCACCATTTTGACCTTATCATATGAGAGACAGGACTGCAGGAAGACAAAGAAATCCAGAGAAGCTGAGAGAGAGCCCAGAGGCTGGAATCAATGGAGCAGGCCCAAAGCAAGAAGAAGCCATCATTTTGCCTTGCCATGTTGCAGAGTACAGGGTCTTACCAGTAGGCAACCTTTGGTGAGAAAACATTATTGTACAGAGAGAAAAATAAGAAAAATATAATTGAACTAAAATAAATAAAAGCTAGGTTTAAAAATGACCCTTTGAAATTTAAAATTTCAATTTTTTATTTTAATATAAACAACTTAATAAATATGCTCAACTAAAGAAATTCCAGGACACATGCATGTCACCAAAAATGCATGCATATTTTTTAAATTAATTTCCAAAAAAAAAAAAAAGAAAGAAACCAAATACATCTTTTATAAGATGGGAATTCCAATGTGGCATAAGTTTGGTGTGGCTATATTGTTGGTGCCCAACTCACAATTTGAGAAGGAAAGTGAGAATATGAAGTCTATCCAAAACAGAAAAAACATAATAGTGAGAAAAATAAGAGACTATGTCAGAGAGAGACAATTGAAGGAACTTCTATTGGTTTGCATCTTTTGTGGACTCCAGAAAATCTTGTTCTTAAAGTAAATGCATTCCTATGTCTGTAAGCCCATTGTACATGGGACCATTTGATTAGACTCTATTCAAGGACCTTTTGATTAGTTCACTTCAGTTAAAGATCTTTGATTAGATTACTGGACTCAGGGTGAGTCTAAACCCTCTTACTGGAGTCCTTTATAAATGCAGGACAAAAAAGGAGAGACTTACAGAAAGAAAGCTGCAAAGACAGAAAGAAGGAACACAGGAGTTCAGAGACGAACCTGGGAGAAAAATCATAGAAAGGGCAGCCCAAAGCAGAAATATCAATGAGTTCTGAAGAGAGGAGAGCGAAGCAGGCTCACATTGTGTCCTGCAAATTGCCTACAGCTGCAACTTAATTAGACAGCATTTCTTGATGATGCTTTGATTTGGACACTGTCATGGCCTCAGAACTGTAAGCTTTTAAATTAATAAATCTCCATTATAAAATCCAAACCATTTCTGATTTATTGCTCCCAGCAGCTTTTTTTTTTTTTTTTTTTTATTATGGGTAAAAATCAAAATTCTCACAATACATACAAACATTTGCAAAATGATATATAAATATATATGCATATATGTGTATTTGCTTACAAAAATGTTGTTTATATATACATATACATATATTTTAAGAGGTGCTTAGATTACCCAAAATATTACACGGAACCCACTGGGATTCCCATGTTGGCCAGCTCCCACACCTCCCATCACATCCCACACAAACATCTCCCACAGTGTGGCCCACCACCCTCAATGAACTTACACATCCTGGAGCCTTGCCACCAACCATAGACCACAGTTCACACTGTAGACCACACTCTCTCCCACTCAGTTCTGAGTGGTGTGTGCTGATTTAAAATGGCCTACATCCGTTGCCACAACAGTACTCAGGACAACCTCCAACTCCCAAAGAAGCCACTGTATTTCAACTGCTCGTCCCCTCCCTACCCCAAAAGTGTCAAGTGGCCACTGGCTCCACCTCATTGTTATAATTTCTTGCATTGCTAGAATCACCATATGTGAACAAGAGAACACC